>CM040630.1:84269481-84532385 GCA_022818045.1 Neotoxoptera formosana
AGTATAGTGCATGGTTAACAGGCAACAATTGAACAATCAACAATCATAGTTATCAATCTTTACCACAGATCATCATAGAGAAAAAGAATATATTATATGTACAGATATATATAATAATAAATAATATATATTATTTATATCTGTGACTATATATTTTCAAGCCCAAAATAGTTTAATAGAAATAATTTGATATTTTGTACATACATAGAAAAAGTTCATAAAAATATAATATAATATACTATGATATACTATGATTATTCATTTTTGAACTAAGTACATTTTAAAATCTTAGTTATAAAAAGAAAAATGTTAATGAATTTTCAACTTGAAATAATTTTGTGACTTTTACGAATTTTGTAAAAATGTTAACTTCAGACGCGCATAAAAAGTTATGTGAATTTACGTTCAACTTTTTTTTTATAAATACACTTATGAGGAACCATGTATTCAATTTTCAAGTCGATTGACAATAATAAGAAAAAGAGTAAAATAAAAAAAAATGTCTTATACCTATAGGCTATAAATAGCTCAAAAAGTGTCAAATAATATTGATATTTATATGGTGAATAGAAAATGATATTTATAAACTTTTGGTAAAAATTGAATGTATCTACGGTTATTAATTTATTATCTTTTTGGTGTTACAATGTTACAATAACTGACTCTGTCAAACATTGGTTTTGCAAAAATATTCTAGTTTTTCATTAATTTTTTTTTTCTCTACGTTCTTGCAAAATATTGGGAATTATCAAAAATGTGTAATGACCTCTCAATTACATCAACTAGATTCCGGTTTGTACCAGAAAAGTTAGTGAAATTGAAAATCGAAGCATTATTTCAACTACTTATTGCAGTGACCACCGATTCAAGTACTCATAACTTTTTTTTTTTTGTACAGTGCACACTGCTCATACACGTATTACATACATATTTATGGTTCCTTAATTTTTAAAACAAATATTTTAATGATATAAAACACATAATTCTTTATTCGTTTTAAATTTATTGTTTTAATAGTCAGCACTTTGAATTATAAATTACATTTTACTACTATTGTGTTTTTCTGTAATATGTAATTACAAATGTTACTGCACAAAAAACGTCTTACATACAATTTCTTAGCGATTTTTTCATTCGTACTAGGATGTACATTGATGCTGTTCGTTTTCCATACAATGACATTGAAACCGAACACTATATCAGATGTACTGAGACTTAGGTCGCTCCACAGGTTAGGTGTATGCAATTTTCAATGACAATAATAAAATCAATTGTTCTTATAACAGTAAAAAAAAAAATGCATTTTATATTATTGGTACATACATATTACATACATAAACACATACATATATGTATTTATAAAATACAAAAACTTATTTCATATTTTCTTCCTGTCTGTAATACATTTTGGGCAGAACCATTTTCCTTTGGGCTTGGTAATTAATTTGACACAAGCAAAGTGGAACCATTCAATGGGACACTAAAATAATTAAAGCATACAATTAAAATATTATACTATACAAAAACAAAACAATGAAATACTATTTACAATACAAACAGTAGGTGTTTTATTACTCTTTTAATGGTTACAATATATTAAATTTAAATTAAAATGCTTACTTCTGGATTATCACAGCCAATCATTTCACCATAGGAAACTTGGTTGCATAAGCAGTATGTTGGTTCATTTGGATCAACAGGCATATCTAGTACTTCAGCCGAGTGTGAACCTCCGGCACCAACCAATGCATTTGTATGGGAACTAGTCTCTACTGCAACAATGTCTACGCTTTTGGTAGGATTTGTTGGATTAGTGACAACGTTGACCAAAGGTGTTTTGCTGGGTATAATCGTTTTTGCACCTCCTGAAAAATGTTGGTAATTATTACACAATACTAATACTATACAATATATGTTGTCCACAAACCTTTTTTCAATTGTTTCTTTTTAGTTGTTTTAGTAACTGTCTCTTCATCACTTGATGCACTTCTCTTTCTAATTTCTTTAGTCTTTTTAGGTCCTCCTGGAAACAACACGCATAAAGAAATGGCGGAACACTATCATAATACAATATATTGCTGAACACCTACGTTTTCCTGAACTTTCCTCTATATTTCTAGTAGCACTGATGACTTTGTCTTGAATTTCAGCTTCAAACCGAGCTAAATCTGAATCTAATTTCCTAATATGTTTATCCACCTGAAAGGTATAAAGGAGTTAAACTAGGGTTATGTAAACACCTAAAAATTCAACATACCAATTCATAAGTTTGTATAGCCAATTGAACTTTATCATCACCGTATTCTTTTGCTCTGTCAAACTGACGTTGTATGCTGGCCCTAGTTTCATTCTTTTTTTCTACCGCGTATCCCTTCACATTTGATATATAATCGTCGGCCAGTTTGTCAATGTTGCGCATCAGTTCTTGAGCTCTCGAGTCGAGGTCTCGCATCAGAACGAAGTTTCGCTGTAACTCAACAGGGAGGTTCTCTAAACCTAAAATATCAGTCTTGATAGTATTTCGTTGAAATGCAAAATCCAAAAAAGAACTTACTGTCCAGATAGTGTTCCAAGTATAGCGCCGAAGTCATGATTGTCGTTTAATAGTTCACTGTTCAGCCAAGTATTTTAGTAGAAAAAAAATAAGTAAAAGCCACTTCTAAACAACAACAATATGTTATAATATGGTCGTGGGTACTGGGTAGTGGGTACATGACAGGTCATAGACCTTTAAGCGTCGGATCATCAACGGACGGCTCTGTTGGCTTGTGCGGAGACGCCAAATTACGTTACAGTGATGCCATCAAGAGCAGCATAAATAAATGTTCACACAAATTATTCATTCCACATAATATTGTTTTAAGATATTCCAGATATAGTTCTTTTATTATATTAAAATAAAGGCTGGGAATGTAATACCTTAACAATGCCTCAACAATTCTTAATAATTTAAAAAACCTGACTTCAGTAATAAATGCCGTAACAAACCTTGGTATTTTCTCTGTTCACAATGCACAAACTGGTGTGCCAGAGCCGGTGTGGTCGCTGGTTAGTATACTTGTCCATGCTAGACAGTGACGTCACTTTAACGATTCATAAGGCCGACGGTTCTAAACACGAAGACTAGAGATATAGGCCAAACTCTACAACGAAAAACGTCCGTAAAGCATCGAAATCATTATAGTAAGTACTTAAAATATTAATAAATAATTTTGATAAATGCTTATTAGTAGACTTATTCTCACTTCTCGCTTCATGGCCACATTTGATATGATATTTAATCAAAGTGATCTCGATTTTAAATTTATTATTAATTTATCGGTTAACCTTAATGGGCATAAATATCGCTACACACTGGTGGCGGTAAAATTCTATTGTCTTGGCGGTGGCGGTAAAACGTAGCCGCTGGACAGTGGACACAATTTACTGCCACCGCTAAGATGTAGAATTTTACCACCATCACGGCAGTGTGTGTGTGAGGATAATCAGTAAAATTAGTATTTCTTCTTAGATTCGTGTAGACAACCTCAATAGTTTATTGTCATTCTTAGTTTTTCGCTGTAACAGACCTCTGGCAAGTAAACACAGTGAATATTGTGTGATTTTTGTAATAATTTTTTTACTTATTTTAATAATAAAATAGATATTATGTTTATTGTATGCATTTATTAAACAATGTTTATACCTACACTGTGAGTGCAATTCTATGCCTTCATGGCATTGTTTAGTGTATATTATATAACATATGTATATAAGTACATATAATATAATATAGAGACAATATTAGAATATTTGTTAAATATGTTAATAATCACCCTTTAGGATAGATTATGTATTATAGGTAACTAATAAAATAACAACACCATTGTGGCATTGTCACTTGCCTGTATTTTAAGAATAAAGTAAAAAGACACATTTAATGCACTAAAATGTATGTTACATGTAAAATTATTAATATTTGTTCCTAAAGCATACAGTGGGACATTCATTTTATTTATTTGTCTTGCTGCAAGAAATGTCTAAATTATTATTAGTGCTCGGATTTATAGAAAAATAAAAATTAAATATGTAGATATTTTATAATTACATTGTAAATAATATATAGTTTATTAATCAGAATATTACAATGTACATTTATTATAGTAGTACTTAAATTATATCTTATTTGCCTTCATAATTGCAATAACCTACCTTATTCTTCATCTTTATTGCAATGTTTCAATATTTATACAGCTTGGTCTATAAGATTTAAACTATAATATAGGAGTATTTTTGGTGTTTCTAAATGTTAGATTGTATCTTCTTAAAACTCAACACATCCTTACTACATACTTGTTTTATTGATTTTAAGCTATTATTTTATTCTTAATACATATTTTAAGATTTTATTTTGTCAACAGAATTTCTTTACTAAAGATGTCAAAAAATCCTTTTGTTAACTGTAAGTCTCGCAAAAGAAGGAAGATGAGAATCCCTACTGAACCAAAAGAAAAACTATTTTGTCCTCATACTATGGTGAGGTACGATAATACAACGAGCATATATAATACCATATGGGTGTGCAAGATGTGCTTAGTTAGTTTATTAAGCACAGAATCTGTGAAACAACATGTACTGACATGCAATATTAAATCTAATAAGACCAAACTCGAAAAGACAACTAAAAAGTAATAGTCTTATTTTTTTTATAAATTATTATGAAACATGATGTTAAAAAGTTAAATTATTTTGTTCAGATCTGAAGAAACTCAATACATTTGTGAAACTTGTAATAAAGTGTTTTCACGAGGTGTTACTCTGAAGAAGCACTTAGAAGGACATGAAAAATCATCTAACAATGACTCTGAACGTTCTGAGAATGAAGTTGATCCAGAAGATGCAAAGGATAATAACTACGCACCTAAGGAGGAAAATTCATCATAGCAATTGTATATTATATTAAATAGTAAAATCACATTTCAATTTGAGTATTGTGTAATATGTAAACGTTGTAACAGTTTACCTACCTATTTTTTCTATTTATATAAATATTAAGTAAATATAGAACATTAATATTATTTTTTCCATAATTCTATCTATTCTTAAAGATAAATTTGAGCTAAATACTATGGTGTAATTATAATTTAAATTTTTAGTTTTTTAATTATAATTTTCTAAAAAATTGAATACATGGTTCCTCATAAGTGTTTATAAAAAAAAGTTGAACGTATTTTACATAACTTTTTATGCGCATCTGAAGTTAAAATTTTGACGAAATTTGTAAAATCACAAAATTATTTCAAGTTGGAAATTTATTAAAATTTTTCTTTTTATAACTAAAATTTTAAAATGACCCTACAGGGAGGTTGTTGCTTAGCTGGTTGGTGCGCATGCACTGGTTAAGGGACGATACGGATGAGCTGACCAGAGAGAGTCGGGCGGCTTTATCAAAGGCTATCGTGCCTATGGGAAACAGATTTCTTCTCGGCGGCACAGACTTTTATGACCGTCCTTTTTCTCTGGCAGCATATAAGAAGGCCACACAAGCAACATTGTATCGTTTCAATTACGTGTTTATTTCTTAATACGGATCGTCTATTATATTATCCGTGATGGTTTTATTGGAGGTGTTCGATTTCTACGTGCGACAGTCTGACCAGTGACCGTTATTTATTAATTTTTAACTAATTTGTTTAATTAGTTTTCCCATAAGTTTTTCTTACGTTCACAACAAAAAAAGTTTACTCTAAAGGCAAACTAATTTTTTAAGAGTGTTTGATATTAGGCTTTGGATATTCATCTCTAACCTAACAATTTATATAATAAATAATATTTATTTAGCAAACAAAACAAATCTAGTTTGCAATGGAACGTTTTTTCTTATTTCGTTGTACTTAGTTCAAAAATGAATAATCGTAGACACTTAAAATTTTTACCATAATATATTATAATATTATATTATTATGAACTTTTTCTATGTATGTACAAAATATCAAAATATTTAGAGCCGTTTTGAGCTATTTTAACTAGACATATGAAATTCATCAAATTAACAAAAATTTGCAAATTATTATTTATACATTTATATAATTATTATTTTTTTCATACTATTCTGTATAGTTAAAAATGATCAAAATAGTATGGTTTCAGTACAGAGATATTTATTAATATTTAAAGAATTACAAATTCAATAAAAAAAGTATTTTCTTTATGTAAATTTCTTTTGTAAATCATAATTATTATAATAAACAAATACATAGATAGTTTGTCATTTCCTAATCTGTATTGGCTGTTAATACCCACATCATACTTTTTTAAATACATGTAACTTATCTTATTTTATTTTCAATTTTGGAAAATATTTTATCACTTTTGATGAAAAACTTATTACAAACTTTAGGTGGAAAAATTTCTGTTTGAGACATAGTATAAGGTTTTGTTAACAACATTTATCAAATAACATGAAAACCTTAAATTTAGCTATCAATTTCATATAAATGTTTGTGACCGGCATTACCCCATCTTCCCTTAAGTCAAAATTAATAGTGAAATTGTATATTATTATTTACTAATTTTAATAATAACCAACTGATCAATACAATTTTAAATAAAATAACAATTTTTCCTCGCCTTAAATTGTACATCGTCCTGTCGTCCAAGTCATGAGCTGTCACTGCTTAAGAGTTCTACAGACTATACTATAAGTGTATAACCACATACATAATGTAATTTATCAGTATTATAATAGTTTTTAATGCTAGAGTCTGGATTCAATGTTATTAAAAAATTATAATTAAAAAATATTGCATTTATTCATGGTCTATTATAATATTATATTTGATTATACAACAAAAACTTTCAATAGGTACATTAAACATTACTTTAAGTATAATTTTGTTCATCGCATAAAACAAGTGTGTCAGTAAATTAGTATTATACCTACTATAATTTTATGAATAAAAACATGTTTGGTAACAGGGTATTTGGACAATTTATATTTAAAAACAAACATTGAAATAAAGTTTATTGGGACAGTAAATTTCGAAATAAATAAATTAGGTTAATAGTTAATTTGATCAATTTTTGGATGAATATTTTTTGGAATAGAATATTGTATGTTTCGGAATGAATTACATTGTGAATATTAATTACGGGGGCTGGAATTCAATTGATATTTCTTAAACGTGAACCTTGGTTATGGTTAATAATTTGTTATCAAATGTAACAGATAATGATTTATTAATTATAAATTATAATTGATAAAGCAAATGTCTTATGATATTTTATTTTTTTGCCGGTTTTTGAAAGTATTATGACAATTACTTGAATATTTAATAAACCAACCATTTTAATGATATCTGCAGAAAATTCTTTATCGATACACTTTAAGATATACATTTCATAACCTCCCAATTTATTACCAGTGAGTCTTATCTTCGAACAGACATCTTCAATATATCCTTATTCTGTAGTAAATTACGGTTAGCGGTTGTGTCAACTTTACTTTACTAGTGTTTAGTTGAAATAAAATAACAAAATTACAGTAGAGAAACCAATTTGTGAATTATATAACAATATGCAGAAAAAAATACCGAGTTAGCTTTGAACTTTTTGTATCAGTTAGGAATAATGGTCTATTATAACTACTTAAATCAACTAAATTAACTATTATTATTAAGCGTAGTGCTTGTAGTTTCTGAACGTTATCAAAATTATGTAATAGGTAGGTTAGGTATTTAGTTAATTTATAGCAGGGCTTGAAACCGGTATTGGATACCGTTTTTGAATACCGTTTAAAACCGTTAAAAAACAAAAACGATATCAAAACCGAAAACGAAAAAAATCAATAGCGGTATTCAAAACCGAAATCAAAATCGGAAAAAATAAATACCGTTATCCGAAACCGAAATCGAAATCGGAAAATATAAATACCGTTATCCGACACCGAAATCGGAAAAAATAAATACCGATATCCAAAAACGAAAATAATTTAAAATTAATATATCACATTTAAAATTAAATACTAAATAGCTAAGCTGTTATAAATACGGTCAACTGTGGAGTGTTGGGTCGTCCGACGGAAATACGGTATAAATATAGGAGTCAGCCGATGCGGGTAATTAGATTGCAAATTCACTCTAAACTATAATATATACTCAGTACTAATCAATATTATATTATACTCATTCTAAGTAATAACTAGAAAAAACTAATAACTTAGAAGACGTAATGGTATATAAATGTAAAATGTTATATGTTATACCTAATTAAATTGTATATAATATGTATAAAACATTGAAGTAGGTACTTTGGTAATTTATTTTATAAATAAACAAGATGATAAAATAGTTTAGGCCGTACATGGTGAAAGGTTTATAATTTATACATATCTAATAATAATATTATTTACACAAGTATATTATAGTGTTAATACTAATTCAATGGAAGTTTAAAAATTAAAGATTAGCGTATACAAGAGAATGCATAAATTATAAAAAGTACCTACCAGGTGAACTAAGATTTTTTTGATTATTGTGTAGCGCGTTTAAAACACGTGCTTTTTCTGCATCATCCTTTTACATTTTTTTTACATTTTTCCCAAGTATAATTGAAAATAATGAAATCAAAGAATACTACGTTGGCTAACGAATATAGTATCTACTCAATAGTCAGTCAGTATACGTGATTTAATAACTAATATTATTTTGTTATTGTTCGGCAGTGTCATTGCGTTAATAAGCCATAAGATGTACACTGCGTACACCGCCTCCCCATAGGTACGCCACATCAACACAGTATGTAGTATGTACATCGACTTGAATTTATTTATAGATACATTGCCATGAAATC
Organism: Neotoxoptera formosana; assembly: GCA_022818045.1. NCBI lineage: Eukaryota > Metazoa > Arthropoda > Insecta > Hemiptera > Aphididae > Neotoxoptera > Neotoxoptera formosana. The sequence goes on from CM040630.1 coordinate 84,278,311, forward strand.
TCCGATAGGACGATAACATTTCCAAACAAGATTGTTTTAATTTGTTTTGATATTAGTATTAATAATATTTTCATATTATATTATGTATAATATAATTATATATGTAGTATGTACATTAAAATATACTATGGGGGCCAATACGCCATGACATAATAATATTATTGTACAAATAGTTATTATTGTTATTGGGATAATATCTAGCTGGCGATCCTTCGAGTTATTACTTCGTAGACCGTAACTCGTACGCGTTCGTTCCTCCGTAATTACTAATTTTCTATCGTCTCTCGTTGCCATTACATTGTTTATAAGTTATAAGTATATATTTTAACTTATTAAAATGGGAAGAAATCAAACTAATCCTGTTAGTAAGTTATTCTATACTTATAATATTCAAAAAAAATGAATCGACGTGTAATATTAAACAGTGTCGACGACCAATACTAAAAGGTCGCCATAGTTACAATCTCGAAACGCACATGAAATGTAACCATCCTGAAGAGTATAAAGTCTTGAAGAGCAAGAAAAATGAAAATATACTCAAAGACAAACGTCCGCTTGATGACGCTACTATAGCACTTCCATCATTAAAGGTAATTAAGTGCATGTACCTACTAGATATTTAAATATTATTTTAATGAATTTTATTGAGGATTGTATGTGTTATATGTGTTTTTTTTATATCATTAATTATAAAAATATGTAGTATTTATAATCAATGGTTATACCAAACTAAACTTAAAAGATACCTACCTATTTAATAAATAATAAATTAATACCTACATGCCTAGTATTTGTATTTGAAATCAATTTGAAAAGTATATTTTACTATAGACTTAACTACTATAGACTGCCAATTTTTTATACTGTTACTATTAAATAGGTATTAACATAATTTATAATAGTAATTACTAATTATTAACATTTCATATTTCAAATAATATATCTGATCAATAACAAAAAAAAAGACTTGAATAGAAACGTGGTCCAATGGATGATATGGTTATAAAAATAAGTTTAAACATTGAGATGGACAAAACTACTTTATTAAAAAGCCTGTACGGAACTCGTTACTGTAAAATGGCCGTCCTTTTACAATATTCAGCGATTCTGGGTTTAAGAAAATTTTAAACCCTTTAACTGAAGCTATCGGTAAAGGTAATTATATAATTTTTATCTAAGTTATAAATATTATGTTATAAAATTAATCCTAAACATACTTATTTTTTGTTAACCATTTTAGGGTTTACTATAAATTCACATAATATTAAATCCCATATTTTATCAACCTCGGCTATAATAGTTGATAAAATAAAGTCTGATATTAAAAATCAGTTAATCAGCTTAAAAATAGACTGTGTAAAGCGTCATAGTCGTTCAATTATGGGCGTTAATGTTCAGTACATTAAAGACACTGAATTATGTTTATATACAATAGGAATGGTAGAGGTAAAAGAACAACATTCATCAGAAAATTTAAAAAAATTGGTAAATATAATATTTAAAAGGTTTTAAGTATTTTATACTTGGTAATGTTTAAATTATAATTTTACCCATTTTAGCTTCTTGAAATACTAGAAACATATAAATTAAATAAAGAACAAATATACACAATTACTTGTGATAACGCGGCAAATATGGTGAAGTTAGCACGAATTGTAAATGAAAGACCAGAAATATTTGTAATGACGACTGAAAATGAACAAGATGATAATGATAGAGATACCATTGATGATGATGTGTCTGATGTTTATGTTAATGAAGGAGAACCCCTTTCAAGTACTGATATTGAAAATGAACTTGAAAATTGTGAAGAACCAACAAATGGTAATTCAATATAGATAATTAATTTTATTACAATTTTCATAGTTTAATTATTATTTTAATTTTATACAGATGATATTATTATAAATATTGAAAATTAAGAAAATAATGTTTATAATGCCCTCAATCCAGTAGCTATTACATCCTGTGTGCGATGTTCAGTGCACACATTACAGCTATGTATACTTCAAGGTTTTAAAGCTGCACCAATTATGAATACTATCTCACGGGCTAGGGTTGTAAGTAATAATATCGAATAGTTGATAATTAAATATAAATACTTACATAAAAACCTTTTTTTTTTTGTAATATTTACATCATTTATTTTGTAAAATAGATTGTAAAAAAACTTAGAACTCCTAAGTATTCTTGTTGGTTGGCAAGGGAAGAATTTAAATTAGCGATTCTGGATAATGAAAAAAGGTGGAATTCATTATATAATATGCTATTTAGACTATTAGAACTTAAATCGTTTTGTCAAAAATACGATGAAACAAATTTAGAGTTGAAACTTCAAAATAGTGAGTGGGAATGTTTACAAAGCATTGTTAGTTGTTTAATCCAATTATATAATATTTTTTCTAATTCAATATGGGGAAAATTGTTTTAAAATCATAAATTGGGGCATTTCTTGTTTCCATTAATATTTATATAAATTATTTAATTGTTGCAATATTTAGGTTGATGCTTTGAAACCTGTAAAAATCGCTACAGTAGCTCTTCAGAAGCAGGATTTAAATTTGGGAGATTTTTTTGAAATTTGGTGGAAGGCCTCTAATGGTCTGAAATCAAACGGCTCGATTCTTTCAAAATCAATTTTAAAGGCTATGGTCGAACGTCAAGCAATTTTGTTAAAAAATGATGTTTTCTTAGCAGGTAATGTATATTGAATAAAAATAATATAAGTGTTTTGTAAATTGTAATTGTTACATTAAGAAGCCAAACTAGTTCTATTATTTGAGCAGTAATATTATCTATACAAGCGGTTCTTAAACTATTTAGGACACACACCCCCGGTGAAACACTTAATCACATACCTCCTTAATAAACAAAATATCATGTTATCATAATCAATATATTATATTATAAATTACAGGTTGGAGCTTAGATCATATCCTATGGGTATAATTGCTCTTACACCGAATTGTGTTCAACATTATCCCCATCACTTCAAAATTGTATTTAATATTAAAAACCTGTAGAAATGATTTATATTATAGGTACTTACTACACATTGTATTATTCATTTTAAAATTGGGGTTTTTTGTATTGTGCCTAACCTAATTTTTATCTAAATGTTTTGATCACAAGCAGTTATTCTATGATAAATTATAACTTACAATATAAAATAATAAACTTGATAAACACATCTTATCATTTGTATACATTTTTTTTCATTTTAGCAATATTCCTTGATCCAAGGTATCAATGTTTATTGAACGAATTTGAAATAAGCAATGGAATAAACCATTTAGTGTTAACTTGGAATGCTTTGCTCCAACTCGGTAAATCTGAAGATGATTTAGATGATGAGATTAATTTTAATGACTCATATCCGGGTAAAAATAATTTAATGTTAATTGTATAAAGAATAATATTCTTGGTACCTAATGATGGCCTTAATGTGATTTAATATTATTTTGTTTAGTGAACAGTATTTCTGAGACTGAAATTACTGATGATGTTAATGACGAAGATGAATTTGAGTTGTTCTTATCTTCACAATCGTCTGTATCCACCATACATAGTGATATAGAAAATACTAATAATATAAGATCACTTTTAAACGATTTTAAAAATGTTAAACGTGAACCTTATGCATAAAAAATTATGAACTACTGGGAAACACAAAAGTTAAGCAAACCGGAACTTTACAAGCTAGCCTGCATCGTCCATGCTGTGCCTGCCACTCAGGTTCGTAATGTTTTGTAAACATACCAAATTAATTACATTTGAAATATTTCTTGTTACTGATGTCCTAAATATTTTACAGGTGAGTGTTGAAAGAAGTTTTTCGGGATTGAAGTTCATACTTTCTGATTTAAGAACTTCATTGTCTCCTGAACAGTTAAACGCGATCATGATAGTTCGTAGCAATACCAAATTCAATAAATCACTGTAATTTGTTACAATAAATTTGTTTTTAAAATGTAAATATTCTGTATTAATGAATTATAAATGTATAATAGGCAATGCTAATAAATTATATAATATCATAACATGGTCAGTTACATAGAGTAGAAACTTAGCTGTATACCTACTTATTCTAATTCAAAGTAAAAATGTATTTCTGAACTAACAATTCACTTTTTATTATGTAACATCATAATTAATTTTGTTCGTGGGACATTAATATTTTTTCTTAATTTAGATATTCTATATAGATATAAATCTTAGAGTTCACATTTTAACCAAGGCACTATTATAACATCACCATTTTCTATGTAATTAGTATTTAGAATTTCTAAATATTCACCAAATGAAAAAAAATTGTTTAGGTAAAACAATATTAATGTAGTCAGTAAGCACCCGATAAACATTGCCGCAACTAGGAATTTGGATCCCTAGGTGCAGGTAAAATTTTGGGGGCCCTGTTAGACAATTAGATAACGTAACTATACAAAAAAAATGGCAAATATTCTTAACTTCGGCAAGTCGTATTTCCCTAGTTGATACTTTTTAGCTTCACTTTCATATATTTTTTGAGACACTATTAATAATTGTACAATGGTTGATAGCAGATAACAAAGAAATTAATTTGAATAATACAAAACTTATCAGTTATCACAAAGTGAATACTACCTAGATGGCTATAAATAAGTGGTTTTCGGGAATAGTATTTACTCGTATTATACTCATGTCACACCAATACCTATTTTTTCTTAAAAATTGTACTACACTGTAAATTGAGACCCCCCCTTCTATACAAAATATACAGTACCAATTTCCGGAAATTTGACTATAGCAATGAGAATATAATATTCCCTGTATAATTTTTCAGTAGTTACTAGTAAAATATTTTATTTTTCTTATCAAATTGCAGTGTGGTGGTTACTTAATTTTTGTTTTACAAACTTATAGAAAATAAACTAATGAGTTATGTTATACAAAACAATTTATGTATATTTGCCTTGATTTAATGATTTAAAAACTTACTGATCCAAGACTTTACAAATTATTATCCTTTTTGATCTAACTTACTTTTAGCTAAACATCTATTCATAACAATATTATTGTTATTCAAACAGATGAATTTTATTATAATTTATACCTAATTCTTATGTAACTTATATTTTACTAGAACACTTTTCTCAGATTCATGTGCACACTTAAAATTTCGGACTGCACACTGGTCATTATTTAAGGATGTTATTTGTGTCCAAATGGACACACAGTAAAGTCCAAAACATGCCCATTAGAGTAAGATTTTGCTGACTGTGTCCGCTATAGAATAAATAGTAAATTGTATTAACTACAATATATTGAAATGTCATTAAGTTTTGTTTTTAGTTTTTATTATGCATATATTTACTATAAAATATACCAAACTATTTAATTTAAAAGGAATTATTTCGGTTCATATCTACTCTAGAATATGATTAGATAAATATTGTTGTTTATAATTAAAACATAATATTATTATATTCTAAGTAAATAGGCAATGCTCTGTCGCTCCAACTGTTAAGAAAGTAACTGGAGAGGGCACTGAGTTAAGGGTAGGTAGTCCTTCTGCAAGTGAATCTTATTTTTAAGGGAGGAGTGGACACACAGTGGTTAATGCTTATAAACTAAAAAATGGACTGTGTCACACACTCACACTTATGCCTAATAAGCTGTATACCTGAAAACGGAAAAAAAAAATACCGTTATTCAAAGCCGAAAACGAAATCGAAAAAAATAAATACCGTTATCCAAAATTGGAAAATATAAATACCGATATCCAAAAGCGAAATCGAAATCGGAAAATATAAATACCGTTATCCAAAAGCTGAAAAAAAAAATACCGATATCCAAAACCGAAATGGAAACCGGAAAAAAAAATTTCGGTTTCAAGCCCTGATTTATAGGTACCTAACCTACCTTTGTAATAGTCTTGAAAGTTAATTCATAGTATACTTGTAAATTACGTATACAGTTAACTTTAGATACACAACACTCATAGTAAAGTGAGTATACAAAGTAACCAATATAAACAAAAAACGGAACAAATGCACTTTACCACTCCACGCAAAATTTTGGATTACCAAATTTGAATTTATAAAAAAAATATGAAATAAGCTTTTACCAGTGCAATGATAATATTATTTTTTTAAATAAGTCAACCATTTAAATAAAAATTGCAGTACAAAATTTTTAACCTAAACTTGTACACGGTAATTATAAATTATAACTGTGTATAATATGTATGTCTGTGTGAAAATAAGAAGGAATGTATTTAAATTTACTGTTTATATTGCCTACACCAAATCCTTTAAATAATATCCGCGTTAAGGGGAAGAGTATAGGCAATTTAACAAACATTTTTTTTATAAGTTAAAAGGCAATTAACAACTTTTTTTTTAGATGTGGACTGTTGAACAAAGATTTTCAATCTTAGTGAGAGACCTCAGTATAATAAGTATTAAGTAGAGCTTTGTCAAACTTTTGCAGAGCTGAAATAATATAATTTATGTCACATTTTTATTATTGGTATGCACAAATTTTTAGATTATATAATTAATAATTATTAATTATATCCTTATGATGTTAAAATAAATAGTTCAAGTATGTATTATTTGTGTATGATTAATAGTATTTTTTTTTCCATAATTTTCATTTTCAGAAACCTCCCTCAAAGTTGATGATCTGATCATTTTTTTTTTTACTTTAAAAAGTGTCTTCAGACGCTAAAGAAACATATACCTATCATTGAACTAATAAAAGGTATGTACATTTATTCTTTGCTCCACTCAGAATCTAAAGACTGAGGAATTTAATTTCATTAAGAAAAAACAAATAGGTACTTCTATAAACTAGGATCTTCAATTTAAATTAATTGCTTTTACTTTACATACATGTTTTTATTCATAAAATTATAGTAGGTATAATACTAATTTACTGACACACTTGTTTTATGCGATGAACAAAATTATACTTAAAGTAATGTTTAATGTACCTATTGAAAGTTTTTGTTGTATAATCAAATATAATATTATAATAGACCATGAATAAATGCAATATTTTTTAATTATAATTTTTTAATAACATTGAATCCAGACTCTAGCATTAAAAACTATTATAATACTGATAAATTACATTATGTATGTGGTTATACACTTATAGTATAGTCTGTAGAACTCTTAAGAAGTGACAGCTCATGACTTGGACGACAGGACAATGTACACTTTAAGGCGAGGGCAAATTGTTATTTTATTTAAAATTGTATTGATCAGTTGGTTATTATTAAAATTAGTAAATAATAATATACAATTTCACTATTAATTTTGACTTAAGGGAAGATGGGGTAATGCCGGTCACAAACATTTATATGAAATTGATAGCTAAATTTAAGGTTTTCATGTTATTTGATAAATGTTGTTAAAAAAACCTTATACTATGTCTCAAACAGAAATTTTTCCACCTAAAGTTTGTAATAAGTTTTTTCAATCAAAAGTGATAAAATATTTTCTCAAAAATTGAAAATAAAATAAGATAAGTTACATGTATTTTAAAAAGTATGATGTGGGTATTAACGGCAAATACTGATTAGGAAATGACATACTATCTATGTATTTGTTTATTATAATAATTATGATTTACAAAAGAAATTTACATAAAGAAAATACTTTTTTTATTGAATTTGTAATTCTTTAAATATTAATAAATATCTCTGTACTGAAACCATACTATTTTGATCATTTTTAACTATACAGAATAGTATGAAAAAAATAATAATTATATAAATGTATAAATAATAATTTGCAAATTTTTGTTAATTTGATGAATTTCATATGTCTAGTTAAAATAGCTCAAAACGGCTCTAAATATTTTGATATTTTGTACATACATAGAAAAAGTTCATAATAATATAATATTATAATATATTATGGTAAAAATTTTAAGTGTCTACGATTATTCATTTTTGAACTAAGTACAACGAAATAAGAAAAAACGTTCCATTGCAAACTAGATTTGTTTTGTTTGCTAAATAAATATTATTTATTATATAAATTGTTAGGTTAGAGATGAATATCCAAAGCCTAATATCAAACACTCTTAAAAAATTAGTTTGCCTTTAGAGTAAACTTTTTTTGTTGTGAACGTAAGAAAAACTTATGGGAAAACTTGTAATGATATGCTCAAATATCATTATAATGTATAACAAATTAGTTAAAAATTAATAAATAATGGTCACTGGTCAGACTGTCGCACGTAGAAATCGAACACCTCCAATAAAACCATCACGGATAATATAATAGACGATCCGTATTAAGAAATAAACACGTAATTGAAACGATACAATGTTGCTTGTGTGGCCTTCTTATATGCTGCCAGAGAAAAAGGACGGTCATAAAAGTCTGTGCCGCCGAGAAGAAATCTGTTTCCCATAGGCACGATAGCCTTTGATAAAGCCGCCCGACTCTCTCTGGTCAGCTCATCCGTATCGTCCCTTAACCAGTGCATGCGCACCAACCAGCTAAGCAACAACCTCCCTGTAGGGTCATTTTAAAATTTTAGTTATAAAAAGAAAAATTTTAATAAATTTCCAACTTGAAATAATTTTGTGATTTTACAAATTTCGTCAAAATTTTAACTTCAGATGCGCATAAAAAGTTATGTAAAATACGTTCAACTTTTTTTTATAAACACTTATGAGGAACCATGTATTCAATTTTTTAGAAAATAATAATTAAAAAACTAAAAAATGTATTTAAATTATAATTACACCATAGTATTTAGCTAAAATTTATCTTTAAGAATAGATTAAATTATAGAAAAGATAATATTAATGTTCTATATTTACTTAATATTTATTTATTTAAATAGAAAAAATAGGTAGGTAAACTGTTACGACGTTTACATATTACACAATACTCGAATTGAAATGTGATTTTACTATTTAATATAATATACAATTGCTATGATGAATTTTTCCTCCTCGGGTGCGTAGTTATTATCCTTTGCATCTTCTGGATCAACTTCATTCTCAGAACGTTCAGAGTCATTGTTAGAAGATTTTTCATGTCCTTCTAAGTGCTTCTTCAGAGTAACACCTCGTGAAAACACTTTATTACAAGTTTCACAAATGTATTGAGTTTCTTCAGATCTGAACAAAATAATTTAACTTTTTAACATCATGTTTCATAATAATTTATAAAAAAAATAAGACTATTACTTTTTAGTTGTCTTTTCGAGTTTAGGTCTTATTAGATTTAATATTGGGCATGTCAGTACATGTTGTTTCACAGATTCTGTGCTTAATAAACTAACTAAGCACATCTTGCACACCCATATGGTATTATATATGCTCGTTGTATTATCGTACCTCACCATAGTATGAGGACAAAATAGTTTTTCTTTTGGTTCAGTCGGGATTCTCATCTTCCTTCTTTTGCGAGACTTACAGTTAACAAAAGGATTTTTTGACATCTTTAGTAAAGAAATTCTGTTGACAAAATAAAATCTTAAAATATGTATTAAGAATAAAATAATAGCTTAAAATCAATAAAACAAGTATGTAGTAAGGATGTGTTTAGTTTTAAGAAGATACAATCTAACATTTAGAAACACCAAAAATACTCCTATATTATAGTTTAAATCTTATAGACCAAGCTGTATAAATATTGAAACATTGCAATAAAGATGAAGAATAAGGTAGGTTATTGCAATTATGAAGGCAAATAAGATATAATTTAAGTACTACTATAATAAATGTACATTGTAATATTCTGATTAATAAACTATATATTATTTACAATGTAATTATAAAATATCTACATATTTAATTTTTATTTTTCTATAAATCCGAGCACTAATAATAATTTAGACATTTCTTGCAGCAAGACAAATAAATAAAATGAATGTCCCACTGTATGCTTTAGGAACAAATATTAATAATTTTACATGTAACATACATTTTAGTGCATTAAATGTGTCTTTTTACTTTATTCTTAAAATACAGGCAAGTGACAATGCCACAATGGTGTTGTTATTTTATTAGTTACCTATAATACATAATCTATCCTAAAGGGTGATTATTAACATATTTAACAAATATTCTAATATTGTCTCTATATTATATTATATGTACTTATATACATATGTTATATAATATACACTAAACAATGCCATGAAGGCATAGAATTGCACTCACAGTGTAGGTATAAACATTGTTTAATAAATGCATACAATAAACATAATATCTATATTATTATTAAAATAAGTAAAAAAACTATTACAAAAATCATACAATATTCACTGTGTTTACTTGCCAGAGGTCTGTTACAGCGAAAAACTAAGAATGACAATAAACTATTGAGGTTGCCTACACGAATCTAAGAAGATATACTAATTTTACTGATTATCCTCACACACACTGCCGTGATGGTGGTAAAATTCTACATCTTAGCGGTGGCAGTAAATTGTGTTCACTGTCCAGCGGCTACGTTTTACCGCCACCGCCAAGACAATAGAATTTTACCGCCACCAGTGTGTAGCGATATTTATGCCCATTAAGGTTAACCGATAAATTAATAATAAATTTTAAATCGAGATCACTTTGATTAAATATCATATCAAATGTGGCCATGAAGCGAGAAGTGAGAATAAGTCTACTAATAAGCATTTATCAAAATTATTTATTAATATTTTAAGTACTTACTATAATGGTTTCGTAACTGGCTGAAAATTTCAGGAAATTGCAAATCAATAAGCGCTATGAGTGCACGAAGTCTATACTCGGATACTCTATTCAGTATTTAGTCTATTCCACGAAAGATTATACCCAGGAGAACCAAAACTCGTCGGCACTGCGCATCCGCTAACAATTTCTTTAACGATGGGCGTTGGAATCGGCTGCCGTCGTGGAGTGCAGAGGGCAGCACGTCGGGTCGGTTTACACGTCCGGCTGCTCTACACACAGCGCTGCCGCTCGGCGCTTGGCGACAACACTACAACAGCCGCGTCGTCGGCGAAATGTACCCGCGTGGGGGGATACGACGGCTCGGCCGACCGCCACGAACAACGGTCCATGAGACTGCAGAGGCAGAACCTGCAGATTGATCACTCGTTTAACAGAGTATAAAATATTAAGGAGGCCAAACTCTGATGGCCGCCTGCACAAAAATTGATTCTCTATAACATCGCACACTAATTTCTCCACCAGTCTGCGTGGCGGTCAAATCCGAGGCTGGCCCCGACCACAATGGTCCCGTATTAGATAGGGACTTACTCGACTTTATTACATTTAAAAAAATAAAATTGGTATTTAAATTTTAATTACACCATCGTTAGCGCAAAATTATCTTTAAGAATAAATTACAAAAATAATATTAATAATAATTATAAATACAGAATATTAATATTTTGTATTTACGTTACACATTTTATTTTTAAATTAATTTTTTACAAAGACGAGAAATGTATTATACTGGTTTATTTCTAGTGGTAGTTTCATATTTACGTTACCGATTGATTACACGAAATCGAGGAAATATTGATAGAAAAGTCGCACTTAAAGTTTTTCGATATTTTGACGTATTATTTTATTCGTTTTTTGAAATTAAATTAAATTAAGTTTTACATCAAAATAGTTAAAAATGAGTCTAAATTGTTATGCCTCTAGTTGTTTAACTGGCAATTCCAAAGAAAAAAATATAATTAGTTTTAATAATGGCATTTGAAATAAAAGACCAAAAGCGAGTAATAATACCCACAATAATATACATATTATTTTTAGGACCATGAGGTTTTAAATAAGTGAACCAGAGTGATCCCGAGAAAAGATAACGTACTTATCCCAAATTGTGGAGTATGTGAATTACATTTTTAAAAGATTGAAATCATTGTAGTAAATAATACCTATTAATCTAAATCAAAGTTTAACAATTAAAATATAGATTTTATTTACCTCTATGGCTCTATCATTGCTTGATGTCGAAAGTTTCTTTCTAAGTGATAAATTGTATATATTATTAAATAGTAAAATCACATTTCAATTCGAGTATTGTGTAATATGTAAACGTCGTAACAGTTTACCTACCTATTTTTTCTATTATACACAAGATATTTTGTACGCCTGATATTTAATTTTTAAATTATTTATTTCTTATTTCAATAATAATATGCTTTGATATAATAGTATAGTAGGCACCTCCTAAACACTTTGAATCAGTAAAGTAAAGTTAAGTATATATTGGTAATATATTCAACATTGTAGAATTTATATAGCAAATTGTAACAGATTTTTGTGTAAAGTATATTTAGTTATAAAATATTAAATAATAGGAACGGTTTTATAGAGTTGTAACTATTAATCATACACAAATAATACATACTTGAACTATTAATTTTACCATCATATGGATAAAATTATTATTTATATATTGTAAATATTGGTGCATACCAATAATACAAATGTGACAGGAATTAATAATTATAATTTATATTACTACAAAAGTTTGACAAAGCTCTACTTAATACTTATTGTACTGAGGTCTCTCACTAAGATTGAAAATCTTTGTTCAACAGTCCACATCTAAAAAAATGAGTTGTTGATTGCCTTTTAACTTATTAAAAAAATTGTTTAGTAAATTGCCTATACTCTTCCCCCTAAAACGTATATGATTTAAGGGATTTGGTATAGGCATTGTTAATAGTTTATTTAAATTAATTCCTTCCTATTTTCACACAGACATACACAGTTATAATTTATAACTACAATTTACAAGTTTAGTTTAAAAATGTTGTATTGCAGTTTTTATTTTAAATGGTTGATGTATTTAAAAAAATAATATGCTCTATTTTCTTTTGTATCCGTATTAGGTATAATATGTGTCGCCTCTAATTTATTTAATGTTATATTTAATCGGGGACTTTTGAAGTGTGTCATTAAGTATTATAATGTACATTCCTGGCTTTGAAATTTGTAAAAACTCTCTTGCGTCTATAATATTATCTTTATTTTTCTTAAAATACTCTATACATAATCCCATATATGCAGACTTTGTTTTTAAAAATTTTGCAGACGTAGTATTATTTATTTGCATACGTTTATTATTAACCATTGATTTAGAATTTTCAATATATTATTCTCGTTTACCTAAATAATAATAAAAAAAAAAACTACCTTAAGATTGAACTGAGGATATAGCGCTTTATTTTATTATATTATACTACCTACAACTTGTTCTTATTTAATAGGATGCCTTACGCTTTAATACAAAAAATAATAAATAAAAAATAAAAATTTTTATTGGGGTTTTCTTTAAAGTATTACGCAAAAGAAGTTTTAATTTTTTGGTAACGGGTCGGTTGGTGCCCCCCTTTTGAATTTTTTTAAAAATTTTCTACATTTTGCCCCTTTCTACCTAAAAAATTAGTTTTGGGATAAACTTAAACCCCGTTAAGGTATGGAAACGAAAAGAAACATTGGACCCGGAAACCAACTTCGTTTTCTTTTTAAACGATGGGGTTAAAATTTTTTAAAAATTTTTAGTTTTACTGGCAACGGCCAACTGGAAAAAAAATACAAAAAACCCCCGAGGGAAATGGGAATTTTAAAAATTTTAATAATTAAAAGGGTGAAAAAAAAAAAAAACTATTTATTTGCCTTTTTAAAATTTACATTACAACCCCTGGGTTCCCAAAATTGAAAAAAATTAGCTTTTTTGAATTTTTTTGCATATCATTTCAAAATTTAATTGGAAAAAGGAAAGGAATTTTTTTAATTTTAAGGGAAAAAAAGTCCCCGGAAAAAAAGTTTTCCTTTTGCATATTTTTCAATTTGTTATTTTAAAATTTTTAAAATTATAATAAATTAATTAAAAAAATTAAAAATAAAAAACTTTTTCATAAATTTTAAAAATTAAAAATTTGTAATTTTTTTTGAAGTTATAAAAATCTTTTTAATTTTTTATTTTTAAGACCATGTTATTTGTTTTAAAAAAATAAGGGGAAAACGGGGGACAATTGGCTTCCCCCCTTTTAAAACTTTGGGGCCTAAATTTAAAATTAAAAATTAAAAAAAAAATTTAAATTTTTTTAAAAATTTTTCAAATTAAAAAGTTAATCAAAAGTTCATTTTTAAAAATTTTATTTTTAAAAACCCTTAAAAGGGGGGCCAAGGGGGGGGGGGGGGGGGGGGGGGGGGGGGGGGGGGGGGGGGGAAAGGGGGGTTTAATCGCAAAAGGGAAAATTTTTTTTTTTAAATAAGGTAAATTATATATAATCTAAAAATTTTCGGGAATTTTTAAATAAAAAAAATTTTTTTTTTGGGGACCCCTTTTTTGGTTTTTTTTTTTTTTAAATTAAATTTGAGCCCTTTTGAATTAATTTGGAAAAACAAAAATTATTTTAAAATTTTTTTAGTATTTTATCTATTTTAGAACTAATTTTTTCCCTAATTTTATTTTTATTCTTTTATTTTTTTATAAATGGTTAGGACAAAATTTTTTATTTTCCTAGAAATTGAAAAACCCTTCTTTGCCAAAATAAGTTTAAAACCGGAATAATATTTTAAGATTTAAAAAAGTTTTTAGCCCGGAACCGGTGGGGAAAAAATTTTTATTCCCCAGTTTTTCGCCCCCCTCCAAAATTCCGGGGAAAAAAAAATTACATTTGAATTTCTTTATTTTTTCCGTTTTAATTACGGTGGCAATGGACCAAAGGCCACGGCTCAAGGGCCGGGCCAAAAAAAAATAAAAACTTTAAGGTTAATTTTTTATGCCTTAAACCTTTTGGCCAAATTTTTTGAATTTTATAGGGAAAAAATGGGGTTTAAATGGGTTTTATTTTATTAAGTAGGAAACTTCGTATTTCAAATGGAAAAATTTTTGGAATTTGGGGTTCAAAAATCGATTTTAATTTTTTTCCCTTTGGGAAAAAGAAGCGAAATTGACCCCGGGTTGTTCGGCGTCATTTCCGAAAAAAAAATATTTTCTTGGGTTTTCATAATTATTATTCCCACGGAAAAAAAATTTTTTATTTTTTAAAAAATTTTTCAGATTTTATCCCTTTGGGGTTTTGATCATTCCTTTGGGAGCCAGGAAATTAAAAAAATTTCCTTTTAAAATTTTTTAAAAGGAATTTTTTAAAATCAATTTGAAAATAATTGAAATGTTTGGTTTAAAAAATTTTGGCAAAATAATTTTTAAAATTTGTTTTTACCGGAACCCAAAAAACTTTAACCTTGAATTTTTCCGGGCCCCTGTAAAAATTAATTTTAAAATTTTTAAAAATTTTTTTTTTTGTTTAGGAAACGATAATAACCCCAAAATTTTCAGGGGGGGAAAAAAAAAATAAAAAAATTATTTTTTTCGACCCATTAGGGGCTTTTAAACCCATTTGGGGGAAAGAATTTTTTTTAATAAAATCCAAAATTTTAAAATTTAAATTTTTGGTATATTACTTTTTATTAAAATTTTTCCCCCCTAATTTTTACCCTACTTTTTTAATTTTATTTCATAAAATTTATTTTATTTTGGTACCCCATTTTGGGGGGGGGGGGGGGGGGGGGGGGGGGGGGGGGTCGGGCAAAAATTTTTAATTTTTAACCCTTTTATAAAACACCATCAAAATTTCCCCGAAGTAAGTTTAAAAAAGGCAAATAAGGAAATTTTAAAAAATTTTAATAAAAGGGTTTTGGCGGGGAAACCCCGGGCCCCCCCCCTATAGCCGCGGTCATTTTTGGGCCCCCCCATAACTTTTTTAATTTTTTTTGGGGGAAAAAAAATTAAAAATTTTATACAAAATGGGAAATTTTTTTTAAATATTTTTAAAGTAGCGGTTTTGTTTTTGGCCCACCAAAAAAAGGGGGGGACCAATAAACGCCCAAGACCCCCCCAAAAAAAAATAAAAAGGTTTTTTGGGCATTATTTCCGGAAAGGAAAATTTTATTTGTTTTAAAAATTTTTAAGTCGGGCCTTTTAAAAGTAAAAAATACGTTGGAAAAGTCATTTTTTTTTAGAAAGGGTAATAAATTTTAAAAACCCAATTTTTGGGGAAAAGGGGTTTTTTTCCCCCAAATTTTAAAGAAAAAGTAAATTTTTCTTTTGTTCAAAACGTAAGCCTCCTTTCGCGTCCAGGAAATAAAAATTAAGGGTTTCCCAAAATTTTTTCGTGATTTTTTAACCAACAGGAAAATTAACCATTTTGGGGAAAAATTTTTTTTATTTTTATCCCTTTCACTTTTGCCCAATTTTTAAAAAAATTTTTTTTTGGCCCAAAATTAAAAAAAATATATTTTATTTTATTTAAAATTAAAGGTTAAAAATATTAAAATAAAATTTTAAAATAAAAAACCCTTTTTTTAAAAAAAAATATTTTCCAAGAAATTTTTTTTGGTATTATTATATTTTTTTATTTTTGTTTTACCAAAAAAATTAAAAATTTTCTATTCTTTGTCATGTTGGAAGGAGGGCTATTAAATTTTTTTTGGGAATTTTAAAAAATTTTTAATGAATTTAAAATTTAATCCAAACCACCACGGTAATCCAAATTTTTTTAAAAAATTAGAAAACCGCCGAAAATAAAAGCATTTTAAAAAATAAAAAAATTAAAAACCCCAAAAAAATTTTCATACTTTTGATCTAAACCCAAAAAAAGAAAAATTTTTTTTTTTTTATTTTAAAAAATATGGGTGAAGGGCCCAAAAATTAAATATTTAAAAAAATTTTAAAATTAAATTTTTTACCCCCGGTGAAATTTTTTTATCACCTACAAAAAAAAAATTAACTTTTAAAAAAAATTTAAAATTAAATTTTCTCTAAAAATTTCCGTTAAGTGTTCCTTGGAACCCCCCGGAATTTTTTTAAAAAACATTTACAATTTTTAGGCATTTTGGTTTCAAGGACCCAAATGGGTAAAATTTTTTAAATTTAGAAAAAAGAATAGGGTGTTGGTAAAAACTTTATTTGTTCTAAAAACACCAAAAATTAGACACGTAAGGGTTGGTTTTAAATTTTTTTTTTAATTATTTTAAAATTTTTTTTTTCACCCAATTTAATTTTTTAAAATTTTTAAAACCTTTTCTTTAGTCTTTTTTGCCTTTTAAAAGGAAAACGAAAAAAAATTTTTTTTTTTTTTATTTTAAGGTTTTTTGCCAACAAACAAACAAAACGCTTTTTGTTTTTTTATATTAAATTTTAATTTTAAATTTTTTAAAAAAAAAAGATAAGGAAAGGTTTTAAATTTTAAAATTTGAGGGGTTTTAAAAAAAAAAATTAGTTTTAAAACTAATAATAATTTTTAAAAAATTAAAAAAAAAAAAAAAATTGGGGAAATTTTCCCGGGTTGAAATTTTGGGGGGCTTATTTTAAAATTTCCTTTAAGGTTGCAAACACCGGCCTCCCGAGGGAAAAAATTTTTTCCCCTTTTATAAAGCTATTTTTTAAATAATATAGTTGTAAGGGAATTTAATTTATTTAAAAATTTATGGAAAATTCCTTAACAAGTTTTAGCAATTAAATATACTTAAAACCTTCTTGGAACTTGCCTAAGAAATTTTGAAAACTTTTTATAAACGGCTTTTTGAGTTAAACGCAAAGCCATTTATTGGGAAAATTCAAATTTTTTTTTTTAAAATACAATTAAAATTTTATATTAAAAATTTTCAAAAAAATTATTTTAAAGAATTTAATATTAATTTTTTTTTATTTTTAAATTTTAAAAATTTTTATTAAAAACCCAAATATTATTAATTTAAATTGGGGATTTTAATAAGTCCCAATTTCCCAAAACGGGTTCGTAAAGGAAAATTCAAAAAAAAGGTCGATTATACCGGGGACACAACGATAGAAATAAGCAAATTTCCACTGGTTTTTGAAAAAAAATTAATTTTCTAACAATTATCGGAACGGCAATATCTTTCAAAAAAATTTTAAAAATTTTAAAAATTTAAAAAAACACCTTTCCACTTTGAAATTTAAAAAATTGTTATCGATAATAATAAAAAAAAAACCCTAAAAATGTATTATGCCTATAAATAGCTCAAAAAAATCAAAATATATTTAAAATTGCTTAAATAAACAAATTGTAAAAATGTCATGTATCCATTGTTATTATTTTTGTTGTAAAAAAAATCGTTTTTGTTAAAAATTGGCTTCGCTTACAAATCAGGAACTAAATATAAATTATCTGACCTGACTGACCTACAAATTTATTACTAATAAACAACTTTTCAAACCACCCCCCCCCCCCCACAAATTTTTTTCCTGCTTTCATCCCTGCTGCTCTATCTCACAACTGCGAATAGAATACTTAGCAGATAATAATCTAAACAAAATAAAATTATTATTTTGTGTTCGTCGTTATTATATAGTTATGTATTTCACGTAACAAAATAATAAAATAATAAACTATCTTAATAATAATGTAGAAATAACGGACCCGGACATTTCGCCGCGACCGTTTCGCTGAGGGACTATTCGCCGCAGACCGTTTCGCCGCAGACTGTTTCGCCGCAGACCCTTTCGCCGGTGAATCGGCGAAACAATATTAAGGAAAACCGAGTTTCACCTGAGGTGGTTTTACACAACAAGTCGAGGGATATTTTCGATTTGCGGAGCGGAGCGACGGCGCCGAGGAGCGTAGCGACGAGTGCCGATACACGCGTAATCACCGAAACTTTAAATTTCCATAACTTTTGAACGGTAAGTTTCCGGAAATTTTTTCAAACACTTTTGAATTCAGCATAAGAAACCACGTATATTGAAAAAAAATTATATATTTTAATTACAAATATATCATTAATCACCATTTTGTTATTGCTATTGTTGGCTATTAATGGCGAAACAGTCCGCAGCGAAAGGGTCTGCGGCGAAACGATCTGCGGCGAATAGGTCCGGTGGCGAAACGGTCTGCGGCGAATAGTCCCGCGGCGAAACGGTCGCGGCGAGATGTCCTAGACCCTAGAAATAATACTCGAGAAAAAATTAAAATGCTAATTGATATGCAATTACAATTATTGTTTTGTATTTGATATAATAATGTTTTGAATGTATTAATATGTAGCGTTTATCAACCTTTTTAATAAAGCGACCCTCAAAATAGGAAAAAAATAAAGTCTGTAACCTCACGACCCCCCCCCCCCCTTCCTAATTGTAAAAACTAATTTAACTTTTTATCTGGTATACCAGTTTCAAAATAAATTATTTCATTAACCACGAAACAAATAACTAAAGTAGGTACTACTAGGTAGCCAGTACGGCTTAACCTATACGAGAACATTTCGAGTGTGTATTTATTAATCGGTCGAAAACACCAAAATAATAAAATAATACTTTTATGACCGGTTTCCAATGTCGAACCACGACTAAATAAACATTTCAATGTAAAACAATCACAAATATGATATTGATTTATATTTTTAACTTTATTTTTCATAGTTTGTACTATAAACTAACTTTTTCAATTTATAAAATATATGATTATGTATTATTATTTTTTTAAACGTAAATGAAAGATTGTTTTTCTACATCAGCGTTTAATAGTTATTTCTGATCGATGCGACCCCTCTTCTAGGAGTTTGCGACCGCCGGGTTAAGAAACGCTGTTACAATATTATATACACTATAATATAATATAAATAGGTACCTAATATAATAGTATAATACCTATACAATATATTTCCTCCAATATATTATATTATTCCAACGCTGTTTAACACTATACCTATATGTGAACCATACTACTATCGATATTGTAATCTAGATATAAAGACGGGCGATATTAAATAATCAGTATTATTATTATTATTATTATTAGAATTATTATTACACCTACCTATAATATAGTAAAGTTGTGTATCGTGGAGACGTGGGACTTATATTATTATTATATCCGTTTGAAATATGCCGGACGTACCTATTATGTATACGACAAAATACAAAATATAAATAACTAAACGCTCGAGTAATTGATCCGATATGAGATTGCACTTTATCTTAATATTCGCCGAGTGATTACAGCTCGATACGGAATATTGTGCCTGATCAGTGCACTTCAAATTATTATTGTCTTCTGTCAGTCGTCGCCGATTGCCCTTCAGACTTCATCGTGAACGCACTCGCGCGACAGTGCGCGTCGTCCGTTCAAGTCAAATATAAATATGTGTATCGATTTAAAAAAAAACGTCTAAGACGTTAACTACTTTAATATAATAGATTCGCGATGAGGAATATCGAGGAAACGCGCGTGTGTTAGGAATATTTTGATGAGATCGACTACTATTATAATATGACGTATACTTGTTATATATATTATATTGACAACATGTTTTGTGGAAAAAAAAGAAAATGTGAAAACGCAGCTTACGGAAACGACGAGATGTTAAGAAAATACAATCGAAGGTTTACCGAAAGAAGACCGGAGGTAAGATTAATGATAATATTTAATGGAATATTTTTTAACATTCGCATATCGCATTCAGTGGCGTATAATAGGCTATTTTCAATGCGAGGGGTTTACATTATACATCAATAAATTAAAATAATATTATGTTATTTAACTAAGGTTTATTTTCATCATAAGACAATTTTAGGTATCTAATTTCCTGGGTTGTTGTCCCAACTCATCAATGACCGCTTCAGGTAAAAATATTTTTAAAATACTCGATTTTTATTTAAAAATATATACAGGTAATTAATTAGTTTAACCACAAAGCGTCAAAGCTACATATCATTATGTATATACAATAAATATGTTAATATATTATATAAAATTCAATAAAAAATATAAAGATAAATTTATTTTTACCATATTAATCATTTTTAGTAGGTTGATAATATAATTAATTAAATATTTACCTGGTGCCTCTGGGCTAATTGTATCTATCACAAATTAGTGATTCTTCTTCTTCCACTATTGAAATAGCAGGCGCGGGACTTCTTTTATTATTTTATTATTACTCAAAAAATATTTATTTAATCTTTTAATGTTTATTGTTTTAGAAAATATCTTAACAGTAAGTACAATTATTATTATTATTATTACACATCAGCAATTTTAACATTAAATTATATAGCATTATAGCTATCCAAATTCCAAAACCAATATCTTGATAGTTGAATATTGAAAAGTAAAGATATAGCGATAGCTATTTAGGCATAATATCGGATCATATACACAGATCTATAAATATTCGACGAGTGTCGACCCTCATGTTTGCGTTTGAACAAATTTCCAAATAATTTCAATAATTTGTTATCAGTTATCAGTAATGTCTACAATGAACTGCGTTGCTTACATAATGGAATATAATTTCGAATATCCGATATCTAAATCTAATAAGAACTTCGGTGGCGAAGCTCTTCTCTCCGTACATTTTTTATCGAAACTCGATTGTAACGGTAACACTGTAATTCGCTTAATTTAAATTTGTATTTAATTTTATTAGTAATATAAATTTTTTTTTAAATTGTATTCATTTATATTATACATTTTTACGTAATTACGTAAAGTGAAAAAAATACTAAGGGGGGAGGGGGTTTGAACCCCCAAACCCCAGGGCCCCCCTTGTGTGTACGCCACTGATCGCATTATTCAATATTATACGTACAATCCTGTAGATTGCACACCAAACAAAACATATTTGAGGGATCGTCGTACGTATTGTACCGCTATTATATTATTTGTTTAGACGTATCACGTATAGGGCTACAATTAATTAATATAGTAAATTAGAAAATATATTCTATAACGATTAGAGATTAATTTTATTCTTGGGTACGAAGTCGCGATAGAAGCCTTCTCGACGAATTCAATATTGTAGTGCATTTGTCAGTTAAATTTACTGAGATGGAACGTTAATCTAAGTATATTATCTTAACTATTTAAAAGTATTAAAATAACTCATTAGGATTGAGAATCGATGTTAGTTATTTTAATATTTTTGGGAAGTTAAATTTACTGCAAGTTTGATTTATTGTCTAAATTTTGTAATATAGTTGCAATAGATATCAATGAACGTTGTTATAACTAGATAATATGTAGTTGATTTGACTGTTTTAATTTGAAGTTATTTTAACTAAGTACATGCATGATGCATAATAATATTATGATACCTATATATAGGTATATAATATAAATAATTATATCTATATATTTCAATTAATATTATAGTATTTATTAAACCCGCCAACAATAATGCCAAATATGAGAATATCATTGTGATTGTTTGTACGAGTCACCAGTGTATGTATCGTTATTAATATTTACCTCCGTGTACCTATTGGGTAAATTTCATAAATAATTATTAGTGGTGTATTTCATAGGTGCGTGTATTATACCGATAATAGCTACCTATATTACTTAATACTTTTGGGATTTTTGGTTATTTTTGCCATTTTATTATATTAAGTCCGTAATTATATTGTAGTAGTTTATTAGTATACGTTAAATGTACATTTAAATAGCTGCGGTTAGTTTTTTGAACTATAATACGGCTTTTTTAGCCGCAGGAAGTCAACTCTATAGTTTAAAAATAAGTAATATATTTTATTGTCTTTTATGTACTCTCTTATTGTCGTATTTCTAACGATAAAATTAAAACGAAATAATGTTCATGAGCAGACATGGAGTCAATTCATATTCAATTCTACAAATTAACAGCTTATCTTGGATATCTCTATTTAAATAACAATGTTTTCTATTTTGAGTAAAAGATAGATAGTGGCTCAGTAGGCGGCAGATCGAATCCTGAGCCCCGATAAATATAAATGTTGCAATTTTTTTTAACACATTTCAACAACCAAATCAGTTGTTATTTTAACTCCTTGAAATAGTTGCGTTAACATAATATTATAATAATTTAGTCGTTACGATACTTTTATAAAGTTAATATGAATCAACATTATTAGTTATTTTGACTATCTTAGATAAGTCGTTATACCCGAAAATATACGTTTAAACAAATGGTAACTGTTAACTAAACACAGCTTAGTCAAATCAACACTCTCTGGGCACTGAGCGTAATTTAACGCTCAAATGTGTATGGAATTAACTACATATAAGTACTGTAATGGACCATTTTTCACAAATTATAATTAGTGTGTTTTTTTTTCTATATTTCAATTCAAGTATTTTGAATTATTACTAATTAGTGTTACCTTATCTTAATATACAACCTAGTCCACAGACAGCTGCGAACCCGGTAAGAGTGTAAGGCCCTTTAAAATATAATATATTTAATACATACACATAATAATATATAGTACATATAATTATATTGTACGGTTTATCTGATCAGATTCTCGAATACACGACCTTTAAAACCTTGGTAAATTTTGGTAAATTCTTGATTTCTTCTAAAACTTGTTTGCGGCTTTCGGTCAAATTATCCCAATCAATCCATTTTTCATACATATTACAAATACGTCTACTCACCTCTTTGGCAGAAAATTCTTCAATTACCATATGAAAGTCATCATTCTTTATTTTTTTAATGTAACCAGGTACTTGATCACTACAAGCGGTCTCTAAATTAAAATAAATTAATAGTTAATAGTAAATATTATTATTAGTGAATAAAGAATCCCCCCCCCCACTGATAGTGGCATAATATCTTAATTCTTAAACGAATGAAATAAAATATATAAAATTAATAATTATCAAGTAAATCAATAAAGACATACAAACCATATATCAAAATACAATCGAATACGTCGCTTATGAATTTCCTTATATCTTTATAGACAGTTTTGCGAGAATCTCCTGAGGTACGTTCAACAACCAACTAGAAAAAGCAAATTATTATAAAAGCAACAGTAGGTACTCAGTGAAAACAGTAAACCGCAACAAGTCCACTCACTTTTATTTCTGGTCAATTGTTGAACAGCGCAGAGATTATGTTTGCGAAATTGACTCCGTCGTTCCATTTAAAACCTTCGTATTCGAATTCTATTTGGGTTCTTGAATTCATCAGGCTCAATTACTACAGTTATCAGGGGCGTATATAGGATTTTCTTGAGGAGGGGGATATCAACATTTTTTTAGTGTTGATGCAACCTTTTGTTAGTTACTCCATGTAAGGCTAACAATAAAAACAATAATATTGATTTTAATTTTACTCTGTTTTATTAATTTATAAAATAAATTCTAGTTTTCTGTTTTTTAAGCACAGCTCATCAATTACTTCATCTGTTGTAATTTCGACCTCTCTGTGACAAGAAAGCATAGCCAACCCATTAAGTAAGTCTATAATCACAAAGCACATACATTTTTAAACAGTTAGTATAAATATTTTTATTGAAAATTGAAAGATATAATTACAAACTATTTACCTCTTTCATACTATTCCTGAGGTAAGACTTTATTCTTTTTAAACAAGAAAACGAACGCTCAGGAGTAGCTGTTGACACTGGAAGGGTGCAGAAGATTTTTAATAGCATGTTTATATTTGGATAGAACTCTTTATCACAAATCTCAAGTGCCTGTAGGCCTGACCTGAGAACAATGTGTTCTGTAACTAACTTAGTTCTCCACATATTTAATTCAGCCAAACTAGAGCAAGGGTCTATTACAGGTGAGTAAAAGTCTATAAGTTTAGTAAATTCTTCTCTATCCTTCAATTTAATTGGAAGTGCTTCAGTTTTAAATATACAATCAAACCCTAAATCAGTAAATATTATATAAATTAAATAAGCACACAGTTTAAAACAATACATCTGAATTAATCATAATTTAGATTATTCCATTATTTAACATTTTAATGTTTTATTACATTTATAGAGTTAGAGTAGGTATACAACCAAAAATATAAATACCTTCAAAAATATTTTTATGGTTTATAAATCGTTCAGTAAGTTGGGAAATAAAATAATCAACATATGGTAAAAACACTGTGATCCGATAGTATTGTTCAATTGAGTCTTCTTGAATAATTGGATTAACTCTTTGAGTCTGTTTTGTAGTTGTTCTTTTTTTTTGCAATTCAATACCAACACTATCTGCTATTTTCTAAAAAATATGATACTTTAATTACAGTTTTGAATAATTTATTGACATTGAATTGTTCAAGTGTTTATCAATAATTTATAAAATTTAATTGATTTTTAATACTATGTAACTATTTACTTTAACGTTATTGTAGACTATACTAAATTCTATTTCATTATTTTCTCGAATAGACTTTAAAGTGGCTATCACGTTTTCTACTATGTATATAGTTCTTCCAAGATCAATTTCTACTTTTTGTAGTTGCTTACACAATGGAAGACCAAATGAAAATAACAACTGAAATAAAATGTCAAAAATGTCAGTAAAAATTAAATTAAAATAATAAATAAATAAACTAAATTAAATATACCTTAATAACATTGAAAGAAATTATAAACTCTGTATCTTCCATTGACTTTTTTATCATGAGAGCCTCACTTGGATCTTTCCAATCAGAAATAATTTCTAATGCCGAAAGAACAAATGGGAATAGTTCTGAAAAATCTTTTACTGAATCATAGCGTTGAATCCAGCGTGTGGCACAAAGTCGTTTTAGTTGTTTTGTGCTAGGTTCATCATCAGAATTTTCAATTACATGTAAAAGAACAGAATTCCTTTTGGGGGTGTTAAAAAACATGTATGCTTTTTCGATTAATCCTAAACAATTTCTGATAGGTTTTATTCCACTTGCTGTTGAAACTGCTAAATTCAAAGAATGTGCAGCACAGTGTACATACAAAGCTTTGGGATATTTAAACCGTACAAGAGTTTGAACTCCTTTAAATTGGCCAGCCATATTACAGGCCCCATCATAGCCCTGACCATATAAATAATTACAATCTAGACCACATTGAATTAAACCTAAAATACCAATACACATTATACATAAAATAAACTAAATAAGTTAATTACTAATTTAAAGTTACCATTTAATATGGAGTTTGCCAAGGCATCACCAGTCAAACTTTCAATTTCAAAGAACTGTAAAAAGTCCTCATGTAGCATATTTTGTTCATCAATATAACGGACACAAATAGAGAGCTGTTCTTTTGTGGATATATCCGTTGTTTCATCAGCGAGAACCGAGAAACATTTTGATTTGTTAACTTTATTTACTATTTTTCGTAGTAATATTGTATTGCACACCTGGACTATTTCGTTTTGAATGACTGGACTAGTGTACTTATTACGTTTACTCGAACCTTCCAGAACAGTACGTAGAAAGTCGTCTCCTTTGGCTCTATACTTCAATAAGGCACGAAAATGACCTTGTCTTATATCATCTAAAAATTCAAAATACCATAAGAGCTAATTAACAAGTTACTTTGCTTAACATTTTTACTAACCATCAACATTGATTGGACCAAAATCTTTACTACCTCTTAGAGCCAATTCTTCTTTACCACATAATATAATGCATTCAATAATTGGTTTAATTCTTTTTCTATTTTCTTCTATTTGTAGTGCTCTAAAATAACATAAAATTAATAAATTTATATAGTTTAAAGAGATATAACTACTATTACATAAAACTACTACTTTAAATTACCTATTTTTATCTAAACGTTCGATTATAGAAGGTTCCTTTTTTTCCATTATTTTCAAAAATTGCTCAGAATCTAGTACAGATGAAGTATGATATTTTAAATTGGAATGAACTCTATATACCTGGAATATTTGTAATTAAAATTAAAACAAAAAAATAAAAAAGTTGTGTATGATAAAATGAATAAATTATAAACCTCTTTTGCTTTCTTCCAGTTAGTGAATGCGACAGTAACAAGATTCCCTAAAGGTTGACTTCCAATTCCACCATTTCTGGCAAACAGGACACAGTATTTACAAAAAGTACCATTTTTTACATTAGAATATGCCAGCCAATTAAACTCTTTCAGCCACTTATGTTGAAACCGTAAGCCACGTTTCTTATTTTTTTCGAGTAATGGGAATTTGTAAAAATCATCTGGTACCCACAAATTAGTGAGCACCTAAATGAGATAAAATATAGTATATTAGTGAAAACTCAAAATATATTTAAATAATTAAAGTACTTTGTAAATTTGCTTCAAGAATGAACTTACAAGCTTTTTATCAGCATCTGTCAATACTACTTTATCCACTATAAATCCAATATCATTATTGGGACTGGGCGGACTGGCTAGTGTTTTTTCATCTTTACTTCCACAACCAAAATCAGCCTTAATTAATAATTAAAATGTAAAAAATAGCATGCTAGCATAGTTGCATGCATCTAAATATAAATTAAAAGCTTATAAAAAGAAAGATTTTAGAAGAAACCTGTTTCTAACAACTCAAAATATTTTAAATAACTAAATAATAAATTGAACTATAAAAATATATTATTTAGCAAGTGTATTTGTTACATACAATTAAAATATATTTTATTATATTGCAATGTAAATGTATGCATTTAAAATTTAATAAATTAGACTTACCTCATTATTTTCATATGAATCTGCGTGCTTTTTTATTTGTTGTAAAATATGATAATAAATTATTACTGCTTGGTTTTTTTGATGCCATTGAAAAATAACTTTTTGAATTATATAATTTATTTATTAACAAAAAAACGAATTACATAAAAATAACAAGTGCGAAATGGAAATGCTAATAAATCGTTGCTATGAGTGCGGGATCGTGGAATGACTAATAAGGTGCGAGTGTGTAATATGCGATGCACAACGGCCGAAACGATAAGAAAATAATTTTTAATATTTATTTTAAAATTTACAAATTCCTTATCGTCGTCTGTCCGCTGTCGCAATTAGTTTCGTGTTCTACGTATATAACAGTATAATAGGTTAGATACTAGAGGGTATTACCCAACTTCTCCCGAATATAGTCCTATTTTAATTTTGTTGTTATTGTTGGGTAATATCACTCGCAGCCCACAGGATAACAAAATTATAAAATATAAATAGCAACAGTACTGCAGCTTAAACTTTATACCTAAAATAAAAATAAAAAAAAGGTCAAGGGAGGGGATCTATCCCCCATATCCCCCCCATAAATACGCCACTGACAGTTATCGATCGAAACAATCGCAAACAAATAAAAAACCTGAAACATGCGACACCACGAGTCTACTACAGCTAATCACAAAGATCAAAATATAGGTATCATGTAGGACAGTGCTGGCCAACTTTGATTGACCTGCGATCGACCTCCGAGTTCTTCTAGGTTGTCGCGATCGACCAAAAAAAAAAAAGGTTGTCAATAAACAAAAAATATATTATATGTACAGGCGTGTTACACTTATTTTATTACTTTTTATTTACAATATAAATTCACAGTTTAACACTACACATATTTTAATATATTCGATTACAAATTATTATTTTTAACTTATTACTACTATAACTATACTACTACTTTTATTATTACTATTATTATTATGTTTATTTAAATAAAGGCCATTAATAGGAAGTAATGCGGGCTATCCATCCTACAATACGATGGTTAATAAATATCAGTGTATAATCTTGTTTTTCATAGTTATTTATTGCCTTTTTTTAAATCTAATTTTTATATTCATGGGATATACAAAGATACACAAATTTACAAAAAAAAAATATTTTATTTGTTTTCTGAAAAAAGTTCAAAAATTTAAGAAAATGCGAAAGGGTGTCGCGATCGACTTGAATTCATCTCGCGATCGACCGGTTGGCCACCCCTGATGTAGGAGATACTTTATTAGTCGGGGACAACATACTAGCATGGTGGACTGCGTCATAGAATATACCGTGTGGCCGTGTCTTATCAGTTATCATTAGGACTAGGATTTATATGCAATATAAAATGGTAAAATATGCATTTGATGTATTAAAAATATGCAAAAACATGCAACAAAGAAAATCTGTGATTAAATATGACAAAATACAAAAACTAAATTTTTAAATTCTAAAATATTAAAAATATTTCTATAAACTATTAATGTTATTAAAGTATTACACAAAACAATGATGTGGTGTTTAAAATTTTTAAAAATAAAAGACCTTCTTTCAGATCTTATAGTATGTTTCACATTTCAAATAAAAGTAATAATCAGAAGTTGCAGAAAAAATATGACAATGCATATAAATCCTAGCCCTAGTTATCATTATTTATTTATTTATTTCAAACATTACGGGCAGAGCTCAATTACATTAGTTTTCTAAACCGTCTCATGATGCGCGACCTACCTATTACGACTTATAATATAAATATATAATTACCTATACCTACACTTAAACTGTAATAGGTAGGTACTCGATCCATATAATTATTGACGAATGATACTGTACGAAATATGGAAAAATAGTTTATTTTTGTATGTCGATAATAATATGTGCATACTGCATATTGTTAATCTTTGGTGGCAGGAAGTAAGAGCTTAAGCCAATATTATCTACATTTCAAGGCAGTTACAATTTAGAGATTCCACGTGTATTATTGATAATTCACGAAATGTGGAAAAATAGTTAATTTTGTAAGCAGATAAAAATATTTGCTTATTGTTAATCTTTGGTAATACGAAGAAAGACCTAAGAATTGACCTTATGTCAATTTTATCAATGTTTCAATGCAGTAAATAATTTAGATTATTTTACCCGTAGGTATATATTTTTAAGATCACATAAAGTCATATTGGTACCCACAATATAGAATATAGATCATATTTTCGACACGTGTAAGAATTTAAATTTTAGATTCTGAGCGGATGAGCGAGGAATGTATTGGTTTTACAATGATGTGTGTTTTTTTGTGTCTCATCATGTTTTGGGGCAGTAAAAGTGCTCAAATTTTCTTCATTAAAATCTCTTCCTATAGGAAAAAAAATCTAGTTGGTACTTTGGATTGGTAAAAAAAGTAAAATATTCCCAAAAGTTTTCAAACGCGTTGGGAAAAACAACAAACATCTAAGGAAAAAACAAGAATTTTTAAGCGAAGCCAATTTTTGACAAAATCAACATAAATACCATTATACAAATAATATATGGTATTATATACCATATAATACCACCAACATATATTGTAACACCAAAAATAATAACAGTATATATATGAAATTTTCACAAAATGTTTATATGAGCATTTTCTACTCACAGTAAAGATGTCACTATATTTTGAATTATTTTGAGCTTTTTATTGGCATAATAAATATTTTGATTTTTTTTTTTTTATCATTGTGGATTAACATCTTTTTAATCGGATAAAAACTTGAAAATTTAATACAAGGCTCTTCATAATTTGTTGTAAGGGGAAAAAAAGTTTAGCCCAAATCTCTAATAGTTTTTTGCCCACACTAATTCACACTCCCATATATCTAAATTTTCTACTGAATAAATATTATTTAATATAAACTTCTTACCCATAAGTCATAAACAATGAGTAAGAAAATAAGAACATTTTCATAGAATTTCTACTATAATATTATATTATTTGATAAATATTTACCAATGAATTTTCATGGATTATATTTACTTTTAATATTATTATATTTATAACTTTTAAGTCTTGAGATTAAACAACAAGGTTAAATACATAATAATTTATGTACTCAATGTATACATTTAAAAAAAAAATCTTATACCAATTATTAATGTTAGTAGGTAATGTATCAATGCATTCGTTTTGAGTTATAATTCTTGTAAAAAAAAAAAACATTAACTTATAAAGAACATTAATGAGCTGTCTTAGAAGCAAAAAAAAAAAAACACGAGCTAATTCAACATGATCCTAATATATTGGCTATACATTTTGAACAATATGGTAAATTGTAATATAGGTACTCATTGTATATTATAATGTTTACTTCATCAATTTGTGCATATGGATGGCTTATCTTTATGTGTTAATGTGTTTAAACATTGTTTGGTTTTTAAATAATATACCTACCTAAATATATGAAAAATGATTCAATTGGTAATGTTTTAATAAACCTGAACATGACATTCTGTAAGTTTAAACTATCAAGTATATAAGACAATACATTGGATAACTCAATTGGCATAACAGTACAAGAAAGTCCAATATTGTCTAGCTTGTAAGTAAAGTAGGGTTGCCATACGTCCCGGTTTGGTCGGGGCAGTACCGGTTTTGAGTATGGCGTCCCGGTGTCCCGATAATGTGTTTCGGGACAGCACAATGTCCCGGAATGAGAGAAATAACTAATGTATGTCTTTTATTAGACATTTGATGGAAAAACTATAATATGGCCATGATAAAAATAACAAGTTGAATAATTGATTGAATATAATTATTAAATAAATAATTGAAAAAATCTATTTTTAAATTATTTTCCCGACGATTTTTGTCTAATACGTTCTTCGTATTTCCGTTGTAATACGATTTGCATTGATGAAAACAATTTTTTTGATCAATGTTCGACAAATATTTCAAAGAACAAAGTGAAGAATGGCACAACACATCACTCAAAGATGGTTATCAGCATTTAAACATTTTAAAGAACTTAATATAACAATATAAAATATTGATTGTCTATTAATAGTTGTTGAATTTTCTTTCTCATTACCTGGTTAAAATGCAACAGTAGAACGTGTGTTTTCATTAATGAATAGCATATGGACAAAATCCAGTGTTTGGAAAGAACGTCGTTCACGCGTTCACGTTCATATATAGTGAACGATACGTGAACGTCACTCGTTTTATTAAAATAGAACGTGAATGTGAACGACGTTTATATTTTTAACGAACTTGATCGATTTTTATGACGTTCAATTTATTTACCATTTAATAAATATATTTATAAAATATATTAATATTTTCCATTTTAATTCCTATGATATATTTAATTTGAATAAAGAATAAAAAAAA
The DNA here is from genome assembly GCA_022818045.1 of Neotoxoptera formosana. Classification (NCBI taxonomy): domain Eukaryota; kingdom Metazoa; phylum Arthropoda; class Insecta; order Hemiptera; family Aphididae; genus Neotoxoptera; species Neotoxoptera formosana. The sequence continues at coordinate 84,310,099 of CM040630.1, forward strand.
TTAAATACGTGAAATTGCGTTCATTTTTTGAAAGAACGTGAACGTAAACGCGTTCGTTTTAAAAAAACACGAACGGGAACGTGAACGAGTTCCTTTTTTAAGGACTGAACGTGAACGTGAACGAGTTCATTTTTTTAGTGAACGTTCCGAACACTGACAAAATCAGGAAATAAATTAGGTATAAGAACAGTTGAGGCTTCGTTAATAATAAAAACAAGTTTCGATAACATGTCTTGTTGTCAATTTTATGAGTCAATTCTTGCCAACAAAACATTGCTTCAAAAAGTACATAGTTCAGCCAAGTATCAAACAACTCAGATTTTTTTGGCGACGGAGAACACGTCGGACACGGATTAAAAATGTTGTATATTTTATTATGTATTCTTTAATTTAAAAATATCAAATAATTTATAATAAAAATTAAACTTAAAATATTATTATGAACGAGTGTATAATGTGTGTTACAAATTATATTGTGTATTTGTGTCATCAAAAAGTTTGTCCCGGTTTTTGTCAAATAAAATATGGTAACCCTAAAGTAAAGGCCACTGGAAAGCATGGCGTCCTGCAAGCTTTTATGACGTTTATAAATTTGAATAATAATGATCAATAATATAACTTGTAGCTAAAAAATGGCAAGCATTGCCTAGCGCTGTAAACAATAATCAGCATATTAGAATGAACCTACATCTATGTTTGTGTAAGGTGGTATAATTTCAGATAAACATGGATGTCTGAAAAAAAATATATGTTAATATCAAAATGTATAATAAATATATTACAATAAGTAATAAAAAAGGCTAATAACTTTTGTTGTCAATGCTCTAGCTCAAAAAAAAAACCATAAGAAAAAAAAAGAAAAAATGTTCTGTAGCTAACAAAATAACCTATGTACATTAATTTCAAGACTTAAATTTTATAAACATTATTTATTTAGTTCAAATAAATTATATAATAGGTATACCTATTTATACTTAATTTAATATTGTAGTTTGTATTCATAATTTGTATGTATAATTGTACACGTGTTATAAACATTTTATTTTGAAAAATAATTGAAGTGCCTTAATATAATATATGATATTACTGCTCAAATTTGTTTATCAAATACAATAAAATTACTTTTTAAATTTAATTTACGTGTAGGTGCATATAATCAAAGATTTCGATGTAATGTTTGACTTAAAATTACATTTCTCAAATCATACTGAAATGATCAAAACTTATGATTAAATAATAAATAGCTTTAAAAACTCTCTACAGTTCTCTTGTTGGCTAAAATTTTGAAAATTGCCCGTTGATGTAGATCAATCTTAGTAAGACAAAGCCATAAAATCAGTACAGAGTTTTTAAGATTGGTCTCATTTAAATTTCATATTCTGGGACTCAAAATGCCTTTAACAATCATAATTTGTCTCTGCTTACTAACAAGCTATTGGTTTTGATCTATCAATTCTTATATATATGATCTAAATACATGTGGTTATTAAACAATTACTTTCATTACACATAAAACTATTAAATTTTCAAGAAATTTGATCCAACAAAATGTAAAGAAAAAAAATTTGAAAAAACCAAAAATTTCTTAAGCCTCCAATTAGCTCAAAATGTATCAAAATATTTTTTAATTTTTTTGGTGTATAGGAATTGGTAATATGAACATTTGGTGACATTTTCAACGTTACCGTTAAACGGTCGCCGATTAAAGCTGTCCGACAAGTATATACCGGCTTCAAATAAATTGTTTATAATTATTTGACAGGCGCGAACGGTTGCCTATATTATAGGTACCAGCGCGTAATATTTGTATACTGTACTATATTTTCATACGTATTTTAATGAAATGATAAATAATAATAAGTAATAACTACTTTTTTTTGTTATTAATATTTTAATCACATAATTTAAAACACGATATTTTATATACATTTTTATCAAAATATTCATAATTTAAAACACGATATTATTTACAATAGATTTATATACATTTTTAATTTCATAAAATATCGAAATCGTCATCATCTTCGCTGTCGCTTTGTCCAATAGTCATAACAACTGGACGTTGCTCAGCCGTCAACTCGTCCACTGTGTCATCCATAGTCCAAAACTTATTTTCTTCTTTGACTATGTGGCTTATAAAGTTCTTCCACATTTGACTGCCTACTTTGTCCACTCCTTCAACCAAAAGTTTCTTGACATCAGGCAATTTAAACGTTTTGTTGTTTGACCTTACATATTGCTTTACTACTGACCAAGCTAATTCTATCGGGTTGAGTTCACAATGATAAGGCGGTAACCTTAACACGGTCTTGCTATGTTGTAAAACCATTTCATCAATAACGTATTTATTATACATTGGTTTTATTCGTTTGACTACTTTCAGAAGCTCAGGTATAATCATTGTCGGGTCAACAACTTCCCCCTTGTTTTGTAGCCATTGAATTATTTCAAGCTTCCTAGAATTCGTCGTTGGACATTTTTCTAGTTTCACTGAGTGGTATGGTGCGTTATTCATAACTATAACCGCATTTTCTTTGAGCCTCGGTAAAACACCTTCTAACCAATCACGGAAACTATCACCATTCATTTCATCGTGATAGTCTTGGGTGTTTTTCTTCGACTCAAAGCATAGTAATCCACCAGGAACAAATCCGTCTTCGGAGCCAATATGACATACTATGAGGCGTTTTCCCTTTCTAGTAGGGGCTACTGCTCCGGTAGAAAGACCCTTGGAGAAAGCTGCTTGACTTGATTCTACTGTCGCGTCACGTCATACTTGTATCGCAACGTCTCCGGCGTTCACCCAGGTTTCATCTAGAAAATATATCGGTCGTCCTTCTTCTCGATATTTTCTTATATCCCTTAAGTACCTTCTACGCCATATACGAATTTCCTCATTTTCAATCAACGCACTGTTTCGTCCTCTTTTACTGAATACAAAACCCATCGATTTCAGAAGACGCCAAAGTGTAGTCATTGAAAAGTTCGATAAAGTTTCATCTTCATTTACAACAGTCATAATTTTATTCAAGTTTGGCAACTCACGGTCCACCCAAAACTGATGAACTTTTCTACGTATAGCTTCTTTCTCAAAGTCATCAACCTTTTCAGTGACATTTTTAAATATTTTTGTTTTATTAGGTGACGTAACCGTTTTAGAATTCCGATACTCTGCAAGTGTGTTGGAAATTGTGGTAACACCGATGCCTAGCTCTTTAGAAATAATTTCTCGTGCCTGTCTGATTGTAAGGTTGGGATTTCCCTCTAATTTAGTTTTGTACGAGTTAATGATCATTTGTTTTTGGCGGGATGACACAAACTGAAATAATATAAAACAATTTGTAAAACGAAAAGGTCATTATATAAAAACTATAGCATTTTGAATTATTTTATTGACATTTCAGAATACATACAAACAAGAAAAGTCAACAGTTTTAAATCATGGTTTTATTTCGATTTCGGTTTTGCCGTGGACAAAAAGCCATGGACAAAAATGCCACGGATTTATTTTAAAATTTACAATTAAAAAAAAAATAAATAAATAAAATAATCTTATTGTGTAAGCAATAGTTGTCAAATATTCGTCCATTTCCCGTTCTGATAAGCCATCACTACATATTTTTAATAACTTTTCTTGCATGTTTTCATAAGTTTTTTTTTTTTTTACTTAAATTGCTTATTGCAAATTGGGCAATACATTCCTTTGTATCGTCAGAAGATAACTCTAACCTCATTTTTTAAAATTAATGTCTTGTAATATGAACATTATATTATACTCAATTGAACTCTTAGTGGTGAAATTGGTCATTACTAATGACTCATTAGTATAGTCTACTAATGATATCAGGGGGATTTAAAATGTGTAATATTTTTGTATTAAAAAGTAAAAAGACACGTATTTTGGTATTTTCATCACATAGTTTAATTTTCAAAATATTTCACTTATTTTTAGCTATAACCTTTTTAAATTATATTAATTGTATTCAATTTTAAAATAAATAATAATACATTGTAGTACTTAAATTTTTTTAGCACAAAAATAAATCTTTGTCTTTTTTTATCCGTGGATATTTTGTCGGTGGCTTTTTTTATCCTAGATTCATAATTGAAATATCAAAATTTGTTATTTATTATTTGTATATTTACCTCCCCTATTTTACGAGCTATATATTATAATCGTGTGTATATATTAACATGTGAGGAGAACTGGTACATTTAGTTGAGGGGAACTGGTACATTTTAAAATCCTCGATAACAAGCGTTGGGGGCAACTGGTCAACACCCATTTTTAAATGTATTTTTTTGGCAAAAATGAATTTAACCTACCGTAGTATTAATGGCTCATAGTAAAATAAATTATTTTATCACAATAATATCATAAAATAATTACAGCATCCTATAGCTTCCTTAGTTTCAAGCCCTGTTTTAAATGTTTATAAAGAGCACATGTTAAGTTAGGCAATTCAAAATGTCTTGAAAACATGTTTTTTGGATACAAAGCAATGGAATGTCAGATGAAAGATCCTGACCACCTGTCGTACAGTCAACGAATGTGTATAGCAAAACACGTATAACATCTTCATTGTATTTTAACGGTTCTTTCAATAGGCGAGCGCAGTAGATAGCAGCTGTAATGAAAGCACTGGACGAACAATGTCCAGAACTATCAAATAAAAATAAAAATCAGAAGAATAGTTGTGGTTTTCAAAATCATTTACAAATATGAAATTATATGATTTCATATCGCTCAAATTGTCATTAAGTAGATGTTTGAGTTATCAAGGTTCTACTGTGATTTAAATAAAACGTTTACAGTTTCTTATAAAATAAAAGAAAAAAGAAAATGTAAATTTTAAACAGGTATTTCATTATTTACCTTTCCTCTTGGATTCCTTTTTTTGGGTGATGGATGTTGTCCAAGTTGATCCATAATAATAATTGTTCAAAATTTTGAATTATTGAATTGTTTGAATTTCACGATGATACATGTCATGTAATCGACACCTTTTGAACGACGTGCAGCCGAGAAACATTTGCCGAGTAACTGGAAAAACGGTCGATTGTAAAAATATTATGTACATATAAAATATAGGTACGTCGTACGTGATATATCGTACTATAGTAAATTATTTTCTCCTTACTTTTTCGCAAACCGACGATAGCTTTGTACCGGGTTCGTCGATGTCTTCTGATATCAAGTATACAGCAGACTGACTACTTAATATGCATCCCTTATGCCATCACACCACAACGAGATAAAATCGCCGTCATCCGCGTTTAAGAAGACGCCACACCCGCATGTGTTGTCTCCGTCTTACAAACATGTAACATACAAAATTTACGCTCAGCAGTTCACGTTTTATGCTGTCAGCTTAAAAATTAGAGTGAGTCGACCTATTATAAAAGTTGATGGTAAGAACTTTATCTGTGTTTTGTTGGAAATCTTTTTACTATAATTCAGTTTTTAAGTAAGTTATGAGCATTTTTAATTTACATTTATTATACACACATAACTCACTTAAAAACTGAATTATAGTAAAAAGATTTCCAACAAAACACAGATAAAGTTTTTACCATCAACTTTTATAATAGGTCGATTCACTCTAATTTTTAAGCTAACGGCATAAAACGTGAACTGCTGAGCGTAAATTTGGTATGTTACACGTTTGTAAGACGGAGACAACACATGCGGATGTGGCGTCCTCTTAATACTCTGGCCTGGACGTCCGGTAGAGCGATGATAACTTGTTCTGTCATCAGAAGCATAGTATTCTGCTTGTACATGTGATCACCTATTATAATATATACACATAGTGATTAGTGAACACTTTAATTATTAATGTTATCGAGTTGTAACTTTGTACGTAAAACGTGCAAATACAATTTTATTACCGAAGTTCGGGACAAATTGAGATCGCGATTGATTCGTCCATCGTACGTAACTCTTCTGTTGTTATTGTTTGAATTTCAAGATGATACATGTCATGTAATCGACACCTTTTGAACGACGTGCAGCCGAGAAACATTTGCCGAGTAACTGGAAAAACGGTCGATTGTAATAATATTATGTACATATAAAATATAGGTACGTCGTACGTGATATATCGTACTATAGTAAATTATTTTCTCCTTACTTTTTCGCAAACTGACGATAGCTTTGTACCGGGTTCGTCGATGTCTTCTGATATCAAGTATACAGCAGACTGACTACTTAATACGCATCCCATATGCCATCACACCACAACGAGATAAAATCGCCGTCATCCGCGTTTAATACTCTGGCCTGGACGTCCGGTAGAGCGATGATAACTTGTTCTGTCATCAGAAGCATAGTATTCTGCTTGTACATGTGATCACCTATTATAATATATACATATAGTGATTATTGAACACTTTAATTATTAATGTTATCGAGTTGTAACTTTGTACGTAAAACGTGCAAATACAATTTTATTACCGAAGTTCGGGACAAATTGAGATCGCGATTGATTCGTCCATCGTACGTAACTCTTGCTTCAGCTAATCGAATTCTTGTTAACTCTGGTTCGTCTCTAGGCTTATGATCTTTTGACATATCAATTGCTTTAGTACCGCGAAAAGCAACGACACATCTCGAGACTCCAATGTTAGCCACATAATGTTTTTTCTTGTCCACTAATAAGGCTACGACAGAGGTGCAACCAATGTAAAAATCGCACTCTAAAAATAAAAAATAAATATTAAAAAAAAAAATTGATAAAATCAGTAATTAATATTTGAATGCAAACATTGGATGAAGTACATTACTTAATTTAGGTTAATGATATGCTAAAATAAATCTCTATTATTATCTTAATATATCTCTATTTGATCGTTTTATCCGCAATAATTAAGAACCTAATAAATGTTGTACATATTGTTGTATTTTGTAATAATAATCAGGCACAGACATTAAATTTCGCTTAAATTAACAAATTTAATTAAAAAATAAATATTAGCAGACCATAATTAGTCTGTTTGGTGTTTGGTGTCATGTAAATAAACTAAATAAAAATAATTTTTAATCTCATGAAATATATCTTATGGATATGTTATTTTTATATATTTTATTATTTTATATGATTTTACTAAGTATGATCATAGATTAAATATACTAGCCAAATTTGAATGTTCCAACATTTTTTTTTAATATGTCTCTTAGTGTAATTGAGCATATTTTAACATTTGTAGGCTCTACTAGAACTCTTCCATTTACTAATTTGTCACCTAATCTGTGACCAATAACTATTTATTTTGATGGATTAATACACCTAATCTTTTAAGTTTTTCAAATAATGTGTATTCAGTTTTCATATTAACAAAGGTAGCTGACAAAATTGTCATCTCACTAAGTATTACTGATAATTCATCTTTGATATAAATATCACCACATTTATTAATACATATGTCAATTTTAGAACTAAAAACTTATACAATCAAATCAATAAAATCTTGAACGTCATTAATTAAAACATTAATTTTATTTCTAGGAATAACTGTATCACTATACCATTTACAATTTTTTGTTTTTTATTTTTTTTTATGAAATCATCGGCCAAAGGCATACTATAATTTTGTTCCCCAATATTTTCAGTATCAAGATATTCTTCATAGATAGTAGTTTGTTCAAGCAAATTAAATGTATTTTTTTTAAAATTCATATTGGGATTAGAAACAATTTCATGGTGTTTCAGATGTCTTTTATAAGTATCAACTTTGTTAAAAATCCTTAAACAACCCTCTAATGGACAATTTAATTTTTCAATTGATTTTAAATCATGGTAAATATTAAAATGTATAAATAAATGATTGAGGCATTGGGCCTCGTAATTACATAAAAAGCAGCTGATCATTTTAAGATTATTTAAATTATACTTAAGAAGAAATTTGAATAGTTAATTGAATGTGATTATTATATCAACTAACTTTATACATAGGAGAACATTCACACTAAACAGAAAATCTTAGTATAGGAATAATAACAAAATATAAAATATTATTAAGCAAATTAAATAAGTACTATTATTCACTATTATTATAACATAACTTATTACTGCAAATCCTTAATTAGGCTTTGCACAGCTATACATTTTTTTTTACAATTATGGTTTATGTTAAAAAAAATAATCCTGAATGAACCACCATACCTGTTCAGCCTCTTGAGGCTAAATCAAACGAATGAAATGATTTGAAGCATATATCTAAGGCCTTGATAGGAGTTTCTAGCTTATAGTATATGTCATTAATAACTGTGTAGTAGCTAATTATGGAATTAAGTTCTTCAATATTACCAACAATGGTCAATGACCATATACGGTTGTACAGTAAGCCCACAATTGAATGCACAATTTACTTTCTCTTGGTGTGTTGTTTTGAGATCATTGATATTCTATAATAAGTTTAGTACAAACAATCATTATAGTAACTTATGTATTCAAATACTTTATTTTTTTTTTAACTTATTAGTACTGTTCTAAATTGGAAACTTACAGTTATGTGAATTATAACTGCACTGGCTTGTTCCAATTGTGTTGGCCTCCATGTTAAATATTTTGCAGCATAAAAAGGATTTAAAATTGTATGTGATAGAAAACAATGCACCATTTTATGAATTTTGCCTTTTCATTATTTATTAAAATAGATGATAATGATGACCTACCATTTAACATATTATATTATTCAGTTATTTTATAGTGATAGGTTCACAGGTAAACCCAATTACCCACCAGTCTTAGTCATAATTTATGATTCCATTTCTATCTTATAAAAGCTTTAGATGGAAGTAAAACAAATACTGGCTTCAAACCGTAGCGATGACAATAAATTGTAAAGTAAATAAACTGTATGAAATTGGAAAGTTATTTTAAAGTTAAGGTATGTAACTTTGAAATTATATTGTTGTTTTTAATAGTACAAGTAGTAAAAGTATTTTCTTTATTATATTATATTTGTTAGTTGTAACTGTTATAAACCTTCAAGTTTCAGTTTGTTTTTTTGTTGAACAAATGTGTATTATAATTACTGTAACATTTTGTTAAATGTTATTTATTAGATTGGGTTTATCTCAACATATCTGTATTTAAAATAAAAATAAAAATAAAACTATTTTTGTTTTTTTAAAGGCATTTTAATTATAATTGTATGCAATGTTGAAATAAATAAAACATGTGTACAATATGGTAAAGAAATATGGGAGCGCGTATAATGGCCGAAAATATATTAGCCGATCCGTATTCTAGCCGAAAAATATTTTAGCCGAAAAATAATTGGTTGGACAGGTAAATTAGCAGAACCGTATTTTAGCCAAAAAATATTACAGCCGAACGTATTTTAGCCGAAAAATATTACAGCCGAAAGTATTTTAGCCGATAAATATTACAGCCGAACGTATTTTAGCCGAAAAATATTACAGCCGAAAGTATTTTAGCCGATAAATATTACAGCCGAAAGTATTTTAGCCGAAACGTATTAAAGCCGAAACGTAAAAGCCGAATTTATGGGTGATAAGCAGTTGTCCGAAAATTGATAAGTTTGGTTATAAAATGATCAGATTGGTTATACGACGGTTACTTTGTGGTTACCGTGTGACCAACTTGAGGTGGCGTTGCACAGCAAGTCGAGGGATATTTTCGATTTGCGGAGCGTAGCGACGGCACCGAGGAGCGCAGCGACGAGTGTCGCTAGCAAGGCATCACTGTAAATTTATTTCTTATTGGTGGTGTCACTACTGGATCTCTGGTATATTCTGGTTATAGACTTCCTTATCATTTTCGGACGACTGCCCCCAACTCATACCAACCATTGATTATAACCAATGTTACCAACTGTAAAATTTTATTTTTCGGCTAAAATATTGTCGGCTGTTATATTTTTCGGCTAAAATACTTTCGGCTGTAATATTTATCGGCTAAAATACTTTCGGCTGTAATATTTATCGGCCAAAATACTTTCGGCTGTAATATTTATCGGCTAAAATACTTTCGGCTGTAATATTTATCGGCAAAAATACTTTCGGCTGTAATATTTATCGGCTAAAATACTGTCGGCTTTAATATTTTCGGCTAAAATATAGCCCCTCAAGAAATATGTGTACAGATTTATTCTAAAATACATCTTGATTACCATAAGGACCCATTATTTTAGTGTTATAACTACTTATATTATTAATCATATTAGTACTTTGATAATATTGAACTAGGCATTCCAATAGTATTTTTAATTATTTTTTATACTTTGAAAAAAAAAAAATATTGTACAGGGAACACAAACGTATAATCTTCTGCCATAAACTTGGAAAACTTGGAAAATGAAAAAAACTTGTTGCAGCCTGGTTGTGAACCTACTATTAGCACAAATACAGATAATAATTTGGTAATTTAATACTGAATAGTCAAAACTTCTATATAGTGAATGAACATATTTTTGTCATCTGATTTAGTATCCTAGGACAAAAGTTATGATTTATGACAGTGCTTAAAAACTAAAATACAAAATTTTTTTAAAAACTGGAAGAATAAATACATACCTACTTCAAATGTCTGTGGGTCCAATGGACAATTTTGAACAATATGTTTTCTTCCCATCATCAGTTGGTACAACTTTAATCTAAACACAACATAATTTGTAAATGATTCTGGGATTTTTTAGTTACCAAAACTTACAATTACCTTAATTCCATGTCGGAGTGGTTCATTATATAAATATTTATTAGTTGCTTCCAATTCTGAAATAGTATTATCCCTGCACCTTATGTTTGCGTTTGCAAGACTTAACTGGTTTTTTTTTACCCCTTCATTGCAATCATCATAATATCCACTATTATTTCTAGCAACATGATTTTGAAATTTAGATGAAGGATTTGGAGATTCGGATTGATTCTGAGAAGTTGAAGGTTTTAAATAATTTGACAGATTTGAGATATTTAGTATTTTAGGATTTTTTGTATTGAGTGGTGGTCCATCAAAATTGATGGTTTGCTCTGCAAAATCTTTGGGTAAAGCAAATATTATTGTTGTACCATTCTATTAGTAATATTCTTTTTTGCAGTTCTTAACCACCTCATCAGTGTAGAACCAATTTTCCAAGTGTCCAATTGAAAAAGTGTAATCCACGATTAGCCGCTAAAAATATGTTAACTGTTAAGATATAGTTAATTTATGCACAATGGTATAACAATTGCCAATTGGTGAACTTACATCGATATACATAATAATTCAAGGCTGGACAATAAAGAGTTAAAAAATGTAAGTTATGTTACTTTTAATTAGGTTACATACTAGTTACTTTTTTTTTAAAGTAACTTCTAACTTAACGAGTTGAATAAATAATTTTCTATGTTATGCAGTAACTTATGAGTAAATTAATTTTATTGTCATGTTAAGTTCATTTTTTTTTTAAAACCACAAAAAATATATATATTACTAGCCAATCCCGTGCACTTCGTGACACACGAAGTGTCAGCTATAACAGCTGTCCTATCCTAGCTGTCCCTTTCAGCGTTGCCTGCATCATATGTCCATATATTATGTTAAGATTACCTCAAGTGATTTACATACATCTAAGCCACCTAGGTAGGCAATCCACTGCATCGAAATGTGGATAATATATGAGAGCAGTAGTAAATTATCAGGTAGGCAATCCACCTGCGGTGGATTGCGGACCCCATGAGATGCGTAAGTAACTGAAATCAGAATTAGGTACATTAAAAAAAAAACAACAACCAAGTTAATAGATTGTAACCAATGGCAACCATTTATAAACAAATATTTCCATTGTAAATCTCAAAATCCCCGTGTGAGCACCACTTGGGGCACCTCTACCTTTTTAAATGATCCTATCTTCTTTCCATTCGTCTAATCTATCTCTGTCCCAAATTTAATCGTAATCGGTTAAACGGTTTGGGAATGCATAAAGGACAGCCAGACAGACATTCATTTTTATATAGGTATATATAGATTTCTACTAATTATATAATAGTAATAAAATCTATAACCAATGGCAACCATTTAAATAAATACAAAAAACTACTGTGTGAACTACTGTCATTGTGCACTTAAGAGGCGATAACTCCGGAACCACATATCGCACAGCATACAAACTTAGATAGTAGCCGATTCTCAGACCTACTGAATATGCATATAAAATTTCATAAAAATCGGTCAAACCGTTTGGGAGGAGTATTCTAACTAACATTGTAACACGAGAATTTTATATATAAGATATACTATTTTGTAAAAATAAATTTAAAAAAAAAATGAGAAACATCATAAATGACAAATGTTATTTAAAAATATATAATAAGTAATGAATAATAATTTATAATAATGGTTGTAACTTATAATATTGTATATATTCACAGAATACTGTTTGAATAGTCATTAATCATTTTTATATCATAGTTATTACTTATTATTATATGTGTATTCATTAATATAATTATAATTTATGGATGAATTGAATAATATTTGATAAAATTACCTATTTGTGCAGCTTAACTATTAAATATGTAACTAGGTATATTATAATAACTAATTTAATTATTTTATCATTTAGTATAGTTGTGGACCATTAGGTAAAAAAATAAAAGTGATTAGATAGTTAATTTATAATCATATAGTATAAACTACTAATAGGATCTTAAAATTTAAAATGTAATCATTAATTAAATGTTTAAATGCTTTATGAGAAAAAGCATAATATAAATAATTATCACACATTTTTGTTTTTATTCTTTAAGGCCAGTTTGGCAGCAGCAATCTTAGCTTGTTTTTTACTCGGACCAAGGGGAACGGAGTGGCCGAGCTGACTAAAGCGTCGGTCCTACCGAGCACCGTCGCCGCAGGTTCGAATCCCAACCACGGGCGACGTCGCTATCTGGGCAGGCAACTACCTAGGTTGTAAGACCGCCATCCCCCCCAACCGGGCATAGCAGAAACCTACAGGGAGCAAAATTCAAAATTCTACTAAATAGGCGTCCAAACTAGGCCTACTCCCGAACAAAAAGCGCCATACGAAAAAAAAATTAGGACCAAATCCATAAACAGTCATAACATAAACAGTTATTTTGGAAATAATCTTTATTGCCTTCAAGTCTTTTCATGTTGAATATCCGCTTAACTAATAGTTTAAAATTGTATTTTATAATACCTAAGAAGAAACATACCTTAATACTGGTCAATAACTAAAACAGTATCCTATAAATTATAGAAATATTAGACCAATTTTGAACCTTGTTAAATACTCTGTAATATCTAATACAGGAAAATAAAAATAAAGTAATGAATAAATATTAAACATTGCTGTAGACAGAAGAGAAAGATGATATTGACTTAAGTAAACCTATTTTACATTATTATTTTGTTTTATGTAATATCATTAAAACAGCAAATTTTAAGGGATCTTATTTTTTATTATAATTTTTAAATACATGTTAAATGACAATAATTCATTGTTTTTGGAATTTTATTTTATTCAAGTTATTGTTAAGTAAATAAAAATATTTTCTAAAACTAATTAATATTTATGTGTACCTATATGTATTTGATTAGCCGTTATTGCGTAAAATTGTTTCATTCATTCTGTTGGATGTTTATTTTTAGGCCTAGCTTAACCTACCTAATTTAACTTATGAAATATTACAAAATATTATTTTAATCGAGGACTGATAATTTATGTAAGATATAATGTATAATATTATAGTATTTACTTTAAATTTATCTATTGAGCACAGTACTTGTTCAACGGTCAACTTTTCTGAGAAGAATAGTCTTGGTTTGCCAAAATAAATACCGAGCATCATTATTCATTAATAACATTCCCGTGTACCAAAATACAGGAGAAGTGATCATGTATCTATTTTCAACTGGTCCTTCCATCAATGACCTTAAAGCATTTTATGCCATAGAATTATACCTTATTACCACTTTATATTTGAACAACATTTTTTTTTTTTTTAATTTTTTCACCGACTTATAAATTGTACACAGATACTCACTGCTTGAACGATATTAATGCTGATTTCAAAGCATCGTCCGACAAATATATTCCTTTCGGAGTTCTTGTAGTACCACTTGAATATATAAAAGCACATGGACCAAATTGACCTTTTGATTTTCTTGGACGTACAAACAAAGTTTCGTCTACCGCACCAACGATACTCGGATAAGAAGTAAAACTATCACGAACCATAGTAGAAATCTTCAATATCGGTTGATGATTGATAATATTTAAAATGCCTGTTATTATATCTATACTAACCGCATTACAGAACAATATGCTTGGCTTGGATTCACTGATAAGTGCTGTCAAGACACTTGTAAGATTATGTCGTTAATGATATTATATGAAACGAAACAAAGCAAAGCTATAATATTATACGGAATCATTAAACTATTACTTTTTCTTAAACTGTGATCCAATGCAGCTACAGTTGTTCTGGCCAAAATCCCAGCTAACAAAAATACCTGCCCTTCGTACGAGCTATAGTCTGTTATCATTACGACGTCTCCGGGTTCAAGATCACGTTTTTGAAATGAAGTGGCTATTGTTAAAACGTCTTTTTTCAATTTTGGATAACCGTACTCTTTTCCGGTAGAACAGTCGATCTGTACACATGAATATCACAAACACATAAATACTAAAATACTTAATTTTATGTTATATTATATTATATTATAAAAGTATCAAAATATATCTTACACCAAAAAGACTTTTATTATCATTCAATTGATTTACAAATATCTCCGCTATTGTTTTGTTATCCAACCATTACAATATACACAGGTATACAACATCTTTGGCGCCATCGGAATATATCTCTGCTCATATTTTCCATTAAAAAAAAAAAGTTCATCCCACTACTTTTCGAAGTAATCTCTACCGCCTGTATTTCTTTTCATATTTATGATATGTTTTGGAACCATTCCATCACATTTAGATTGATCCAAGCATAAATAGGATTTTTCGCATGTATAGCTATTTTACCCATGTTCTGTAAGGACAAAAATATATTAATTAATAATATAAAGTATTAGGTAGTAGGTACAACAATAGTTCTACCTTCACACAATAACACACACACTGTTTAATTATATTTACACTGCCGCCAACATATAGGGTTCCCAATGAAATTGTGTTTGGTAAAATTTGATGATAAGAATGGGTACCTATAGGTGTTTTACAACTTCAGCACTCTGCACATACGTGGGCTCACGACATATTTTCCATTTGATTAAGAAATATTTTTTGTACTTACCGCTTGGAATTCTCATGCTCAAAATCTGTTGAGGAATGAACCTAAAGTCAATCTCGTTTAGGCATTCGTATGATTCCGGTAGTCGGTAGAACCGGAATCTTGACATTCAAAAACCAATTTAAATCTCTTAATGAATCCAAAACGCGAAGACCCGACGTGTGTAATGGTTAGGAAACTGCCGTTGTCAGTCGGGTTTTTTAAACGCTCAGTTTCAGCATTGGATTGCCATACAAAAGACCACGATTGATGTAGGTTTACCCAAATTTCGTCCAAATATACAACGAGTCATGTATCTTTTTTTCCGTCGAAGTGTCCACATTTTGAACAAAAATGTACAACGATAAAATAAAATAGGCTTTGGCTCCCTTAGTACTGCTCGGCAATCTCTACATTTTTTATAAAAAAATGTTAAGCTTCTTAATAATTTTACGACAGGCGGGAGAGATCCATCATAATTTTTTTAAATTTTATTTAACAATGAACGAGGAGTAGGATATTCACCTTTTTCGTAGAACTCGTGTACAGTCCGTCGAACTAAGTTACGATCAAAATCGTCCAATTCACTAGACGGACCTTTCTCAATAGCCTCTGAAGATGTTTTATCTTTTATACATAGTGTCCTCCCCGTTCTTGCTGAAACATATAAAGCCTCGACAGTAATTGCTAGGGCATTCTTGAATGAATCTACAGTCAAATCAGTACTAAATTTAGTAGTTTAAAATAAATATAGAGTATAAAAATTTCAAAAAATATATACGTTGTGTAAAATATATTTAGGAACGAAATTGGACACTTATTATTTTGACATTGTTTTATCCAAAATAGATATTAAGCATATTGATAAGTTTTTTGCACATACGAGGTTTTGATAGTATTTTTTTATTTTGAAACCACATAGGAGGTTTGTTGTTGACACGCAGGACTCATAGGAGATTAATAATTGTGTATATTTTTTTTCTCTACTTATGAGAGATTTTATGTCTATATTATTTCAACTATGCAAAGCATATTAAACTTACTGCTATAATATTATGTATTGTAAAATAGCAATGAACCTTTAAAAAATATATTAATAAATATAATTTAATTATACAGTTATACAGTATAATTATACAACTATACATTATATTATAATTATCTATAATATATAATATTATCAGTCCGCTTAACTAATAGTTTAAAATTGTATTTTATAATACCTAAGAAAAAACTTACCTTAATATTTGTCAATAACTAAAACAGTATCCTATAAATTATAGAAATATTAGACCAATTTTGAACCTTGTTAAATATTCTGTAATATCTAATACAGGAAAATAAAAATAAAGTAATGAATAAATATTAAACATTGCTGTAGACAGAAGAGAAAGATGATATTGACTTAAGTAAACCTATTTTACATTATTATTTTGTTTTATGTAATATCATTAAAACGGCAAATTTTAAGGGATCTTATTTTTTATTATAATTTTTAAATACATGTTAAATGACAATAATTCATTGTTTTTGGAATTTTATTTTATTCAAGTTATTGTTAAGTAAATAAAAATATTTTCTAAAACTAATTAATATTTATGTGTACCTATATTATGTGTTTGATTAGCCGTTATTGCGTAAAATTGTTTCATTCATTCTGTTGGATGTTTATTTTTAGGCCTAGCTTAACCTACCTAATTTAACTTATGAAATATTACAAAATATTATTTTAATCGAGGACTGATAATTTATGTAAGATATAATGTATAATATTATAGTATTTACTTTAAATTTGTCTATTGAGCACAGTACTTGTTCAACGGTTAACTTTTCTGAGAAGAATAGTCTTGGTTTGCCAAAATAAATACCGAGCATCATTATTCATTAATAACATTCCCGTGTACCAAAATACAGGAGAAGTGATCATGTATCTATTTTCAACTGGTCCTTCCATCAATGACCTTAAAGCATTTTATGCCATAGAATTATACCTTATTACCACTTTATATTTGAACAACATTTTTTTTTTTTAATTCATTCACCGACTTATAAATTGTACACAGATACTCACTGCTTGAACGATATTAATGCTGATTTCAAAGCATCGTCCGACAAATATATTCCTTTCGGAGTTCTTGTAGTACCACTTGAATATATAATAGCACATGGACCAAATTGACCTTTTGATTTTCTTGGACGTACAAAGTTTCGTCTACCGCACCAACGATACTCGGATAAGAAGTAAAACTATCACGAACCATAGTAGAAATATTCAATATCGGTTGATGATTGATAATATTTAAAATGCCTGTTATTATATCTATACTAACCGCATTACAGAACAATACGCTTGGCTTGGATTCACTGATAAGTGCTGTCAAGACACTTGTAAGATTATGTCGTTAATGATATTATATGAAACGAAACAAAGCAAAGCTATAATATTATACGGAATCATTAAACTATTACTTTTTCTTAAACTGTGATCCAATGCAGCTACAGTTGTTCTGGCCAAAATCCCAGCTAAAAAAAATACCTGCCCTTCGTACGAGCTATAGTCTGTTATCATTACGACGTCTCCGGGTCCAAGATCACGTTTTTGAAATGAAGTGGCTATTGTTAAAGCGTCTTTTTTCAATTTTGGATAACCGTACTCTTTTCCGGTAGAACAGTCGATCTGTACACATGAATATCACAAACACATAAATACTAAAATACTTAATTTTATGTTATATTATATTATATTATAAAAATATCAAAATATATCTTACACCAAAAAGACTTTTATTATCATTCAATTGATTTACAAATATCTCCGCTATTGTTTTGTTATCCAACCATTACAATATACACAGGTATACAACATCTTTGGCGCCATCGGAATATATCTCTGCTCATATTTTCCATTAAAAAAAAAAAGTTCATCCCACTACTTTTCGAAGTAATCTCTACCGCCTGTATTTCTTTTCATATTTATGATATGTTTTGGAACCATTCCATCACATTTAGATTGATCCAAGCATAAATTGGATTTTTCGCATGTATAGCTATTTTACCCATGTTCTGTAAGGACAAAAATATATTAATTAATAATATAAAGCATTAGGTAGTAGGTACAACAGTAGTTCTACCTTCACACAATAACACACACACTGTTTAATTATATTTACACTGCCGCCAACATATAGGGTTCCCAACGAAATTGTGTTTGGTAAAATTTGATGATAAGAATGGGTACCTATAGGTGTTTTACAACTTCAGCACTCTGCACATACGTGGGCTCACGACATCTTTTCCATTTGATTAAGAAATATTTTTTGTACCGCTTGGAATTCTCATGCTCAAAATCTGTTGAGGAATGAACCTAAAGTCAATCCCGTGTTATCATAATTTAAAAACGTCAATATGGTGATTATATTTGCAAAGCATCAAATGTATTAAGAACTGCCAAAGTTACAGTTAATCTATATGGTAAATGATAGTTTCATTAACATAATATGTATAAGGTAGTTTTCAACTTGCTTGATTTAAGTTTTGTTGATAAAATTAAAAAAATATTTAGTACAATTTTAAATTATTTTAATGTCGTTTTTGCATAAAAAGTTTAAGTATTTCCCTTATATAAATTGCGTATTGTCTTATATTTCAGAATATTTTTTTTTTAAAGTTTTTTAAGATATGCCATATATTTTAAATTAAAACTAGAAAGAATTGAAAAATTGTTTATAATTTATAGGTAAAATATTATCCAGGGTCTTCTAGGAGGTTTTTTATTGGTATTTTATTACAAAGCAATAAGTTATTAGCATTTTAAAACTATTTTTTTTTGTAAATTTTAAAATAATCATAACTTGCTTCAAAATTAAAATATCAATAACTGTTTCTGAGATGAATAGATAATAATCTTACCATTAAATTTTTTAATAGGTCAATTCATTCTAATTTTAAAAATAAGAGTGTAAAATGAATTATTGTGAATGTTCATAGTTTGTTATGTTGTATGTTTGTAAGATCGAGACAACACATGTGGATGTGGACGTCCTTTTCATGCTATTGCTAATATTATTGTACCTACATAATAGTTTATTATTACCTTTGTAAATCATGATTGATTTTATGCTTTTATAGCAGTTAATTAATTCATACAATATAAATATATAATAAACGTATCTTAAACTATTGATGATTAAGAGACTTGACAAATATTGTGTTGATTAATTATTCGTATCAAATTGTATAGTATAGTGACAAAAGAAGTTATAGTGACAGTAAGCCTAAATTAAATTTGTGCCACAAGTTCAGCTCATGCCGCAGGCCACAAGTAATCCACTTTTACAGTATTTTCTTTCCTATACTATGAATTGTAGCGTTTTGGGTAGATATTGGTACCTTGGTGGCCTGTGCATAAAGTATGTACGCAATACGCATTGTCATTTGTCAGATTGATCAATTAATATTTAGTATTTACTGTTTTGGTAATAACCATAACAAAAACATATTTTTCATTTATTTTTAAGACTCAAACAAGTTTTACTATTAAAAGGAACAACGACTAGTTAGTATTTACAAATAACATTTTTAATGTTTTAATGTTGGAAATATGTTCGACGAAGCCACTTTTTGGTCAGAGCTGTTATCAATTTTCGAAGAACTGCCTGCGATCCATGGGGTAATATAGAGAGGCCATTGCCGATACGCGTATGAATATCACGAAGCAATCAAAACAGCGAATTGCAGTGTGATCATATACAGAGGAGTAAATATATTTGTAATATATTGTTGTTTCGCCAGATTTTAGTCATCATAGATTAATATCATAATTTACACATTTATAATAATTACATTTACCTACTTTAATTACTCTATGAGCAAAATCAAATATCAAACAATTGTATTATTTTTAAAATTTTTATCGACATATGTTTGTACCTTGCTTGTGGTCAAACTGGAATTATGTTTTGTTTACTTCACTTTTGTATGGCTAGGGCATTCCCCTGCTACGACCCAATATAAGAACCAGTTTATTGGTCGTCCGGTAGTTGAAAACCTATAAGCCCCTTGTTAGTTGTAAAACGCTGTTCAACGCCGCAGCAGCCGTCACCGCCGTGGTAGTTTATAAAAGAGTACACCGAGGATTTCTATAACCAGTCTATCCCAGTCAATCTTAAATAGTTAAATCACACTGTAACATCATGACGTCGATGATGATAATTTTTATTTCAATCACCACAATCATCGCCATCAGTGGAGAAGCACTAAACTTGAGCCCCAATATGGATCTGTCCGGTGGTGAGTACATTCAATTATTTTTATTATTCATTTTGTGATTTTCAAATTAATATTTTTTTTGTGTCTTTGTACACGATAAAATGTCAAAACAATCCTTCGAATTTCCAATTCGGTATCTTTTTTGGTGGTAAAATGAATTTAGTTTTTTTGGTTGAAAGGTTGAACTTAGATAAACATTCTAATGGGTCGATAAATGTTATATATTACAATAATATTGTTTTCAAACACATACTGATTACGGCTCCACAAGGAGAAATCACTTTACATAGCTGAACAATTATGACGTCATCGCAAACGTCATCCAGGCAAATAACTGTGTGCTTGCTCAAATTATTTTATAATTTAACCTAACCTAACATAACCTAACCACAATGACAACTACGACGACATTATCGGATCCTCGCCACTCTATGCAATTACTTTTTCCGCAGTGTACAGCGGCCGCCTCTTTGGGGCTATTTGACTGATAACCTAACTTCTAGGCTGTAACCTAAGCCTAACCTTAGTACCCAGATACGGCGAAAGTAATGACATAGAGTGTAGGGGACCAGCGTACGTCGTCGTAGTTGTCGTGGAAAACGACGGTGAAAAATAAAACTTTTACGCCAAACCGGTTTTTGATAAAATGTATTTTGTTTTTTTTTTTTTTGTTCTAACTCAACAAAGAATAACCGTAAATACAAGATTTTTTCACGAAATATTTATACAAGCATTTTATATGGGTACACTATACCTACATTTTCAAAATATTTCTTTTTAAGCAATTTATAGACATAAGACATTTTTGAATTGTGTTAGTTGTTTGTAAATTGTTTTCGATTAAATACGAGATAAAATGACGTTCAAAATAATTTGACTCTTTGAAATTGAATACTAGGTTCCTCATAAGTTGCTTGTTTAGCAGTTTTTTTAACCATACATAATTATTAATAAAAAAGTTTAAAGTGAGCTGAAGTCAATCTTGACATTAAATGACTTGGGACATGTACTAATAGTTATCATGTAAAACCAAGACACTGCAGAGTTCACATTTGGTTTTGTTGACTTGAATTTTAGTTTTTAAAAGTAAAAACGTAGTAGTATCTATTTATCATAATATAACAACTTTTTTATTTCAAATAATACTAAATCAACTGTTTTAAAAATTTAACATGAAAAATTCTTAATTTCAGCACGGGTTTTCTCCGACAAATTGCCAGACACGCGGTCCCTCCTGAAGCCGATCGTCTCCGACCACGACGTATTAAATGTGATGTGGCCGTTACTGTTACAGCCTAGAATTGAGATTGGTGTGCAGCAAACTACACCAACGGCCGTTACGACCAACACAGAGTCTATGGTTAACCAGCAAGGAAGCCAAAAGTAAGTACATCCTATATTTAACGTGTTATTTTGAAACCAACAAATGCAATTTTGATATCATTACCTTTTGCGAATAAATTACGGTAATTCATTTTCGGAGTTTATTTTAATAAATTGTACTTGATAATATTATAATAGGAAAATTGAAAATATGTTTTTTTTAATTGAGTCTTTTTTTAATTAAACATTTTTTTTTTTTATATGAATAGGGAACGAGGACCAGCCATAGATCAAACTAGAGGTATAGATGTTGGATTGGGTTCAGACATGTCACTCCCCAATTCCATTTTTCCGTTGAATGACAATGTGAATCCCATAATGACGGTAATCGGTGTAAAATATTGGATGCGTCGGCAGTTGGAAACCATGATGATGAATCGGATCCGGGAATCCATGTTAAGCAACAGAAATCGACGATCGGCCGAAGCACCCAATAAAAATAATACAACGGCGGCACCCCAACCGATGGACGGCAGTGTTCCTTCTAAACGTTATGTAAATTGCTTAGTATCTCTTACGAATATTTTCATGTTAGTGCTGCTTCCAAATGAGTGTATACACTATATTTTGAACCCCACTGATAATTATTCTTGAAATTAATAATAAGATTCTTATAAATAAACAAATTGTGTATTAATTTTATTTATTTTACTGAAAAATATCCAATTACATAAAACATTTTATGTAAATTCCATACATTAATGTTAATTATTATTATTATTGTGTATACAAAATATTATGTAGGTACTACATTTAATTTTAATATAATTATTAAACAATAGAAAAATACACTCTTATTATTCATTATAAAATATTACATTCCACAATTATAATAGTATTATTCTAATAAACAATTGTCATTTTTATTTCACCTGGAATTAATTTGAAAATCCTTTGTTATATACGTATATCGTTTTCTTAACAAGAGAAGTCAACTTCAGATTGTGTGTCATTTTTGCTGCCTGCGCAACAAACAATATTTAATACTGTTAAAAGTTGGTAAATATTTTAAAGTTTGATTGCTTTTGAAATACTTTTTTATGTTTCTTGTCATCTATCTCTGATAGCGATTCGAAAATATTTACATTGTAGACATTTTTCCATGTGTTTTTGGAAATATTTTGTTTAAAAACATTTTGACACTGAAATGTTTATACTATGAACAAAGCTATATTTAAAAATTAATATTTAAGTTTCTAAAATGACTAATAACAAATGTTCTTTACATATTAATTCAAAAGATAAAATTAACTATCAGTAAAAGATAATACATTTAATACAATTTTGATTTTGATTTTTTGTTGCTATTTTTGATGTTTTTAGGGCATATTATAGCGCATATTTCAGTACTTTTTATAATGATATGAAATTCGAACCCTGCTTATTAGTCATTAACCATAATTATTATTAATTAAAAGTTATTATTTATATTATTATAATTTTATTCTTTCATAGAACTTTAGATGAATTGATTATTGAATAATATTTGATATTTTATGCGTAGGTTAGTTAAATAATTAAATATATTCTGATAGCGAATTTAATTATTATAATTTAGTATAGTTGTGGACAGGCGCGGATACAAGAGGGTGATATGGGGTTGAATCCTAAGGATTTCAAATATTTACTTAACTATATTACTTATTTATAACTTTATTATCTATGCTCGTCGTCTTGTGTGAGTGTGTAAGTGTCCGTGTGGCGTGGATGTGTGCTGCCACTCTGTCTCTCTCGCTCTTTGTATTTTTCTACGGGGGTCGGGAGGGGATAGTAAGCAGGCAGGCACAACACCTCCCACTCTAAATGTTGCGTTTTTCAGTGTTCCGCTTTTCAGTGTTCCGCTTTTCGGTGTTGCGATTTTTTTCCAGCGACTCCCATCCGCCTACACCCCATAAGGAACTTCGTTCCAAAAACCAAAAAAATTTTCATATTTCAACAAATATCTATAAATTGCTCAAAATTAGTCAACGTATTTTGGAAAATGTCATCATGTGATAAAATTAACATTTGGGGGAAAGTACATGTACTTACATCAAGCGTATTTGTTCGATCCTAAAACCGGTAACCACTTATATCTTTTAATGTAATTTTAACAATGTTTACCTAACCTATGACCTATAATCTAACCGATAGATGTCACGTACGCCAGTGCGTTCCCACGATTGTATATCAGCTGATATTGAATAAAATAGTAAACTTAAAAATGTTAGAGATTAGTGCACTATATAGAGAATAGTACATTGCAGAGTGATAATACAATATATTTAACTACATCCGGTTACTACAAACATTTGTATAATCAGACTTTATATTATTTACTATTTAGATAAACTGTTAGATTTTAATTCATCTACAGCTTATAAATAATAAACATTATAACAAAAAAACGCATAATGATTGATCTTAAAAAAAAAAGGTTTATTTTAATATGTAAAACCGAAAATTGAAACCTTCGATGCTAATGTTCTCGGGAACTACTCAACCGATTGTCTTAATTTTTTTTTAAAATGAAATATTATACCTTGGAGAAGGTTCCTATCGCAAAAAAGTATATATTTAAATATAATTTAAAGAGGTGCTATCACAAGGATTTTGAAATTCATGATGAAAAACGAAAATTTGTATTTTGGTTATAAATGGTTGCTATTGGTTACAATTATTCGTTATCAGTTACAGTAACAGTTTTTCCTATGTACATACTACATATTATACGCTAAAAATTCTGGAAAAACTGCAGTCTGCAAAGAATGCCTGTTAAAATGCATTACCTATTAACTCTGTAAACTATAGGTAATAGGTATAGATAATGCTGCTGCAAACTATACTGCTATGACTCTTGTTAAAACATTTCTTCAATACGAAATTTCTGTTTTAGCCTGTTGAGTTAATTGCTTATCTACTCTGTTCAACAATTTACCTCTTTCCCTCATTAATAAAACACATGATTTGTGATTCGTTGAGTTTTCATGCATTGTAATTTTTTCGTTGCCGTTTTTCCAATCAGAAAATTCGTTTTTGGAAAATGACATAGTAGATCCTCCAAATAAACGGCACGGAGCACAAAAAATTGATCCCAGACTCTCTGAGTATACTAAGTATGATCGTTTTATTTTTTCTCCATTTTTAAATTTAGTTTCAAGTAATGAAGTAGAGAAAATCTAAAGATGAATACCTTATATGTGAAGTTTTTACACCTTTATAAAGCTTTGAGTAAAATCTTTCTGACTTTATAAAATCAGTCCTGTCAAAATTCTGTTTAAATCCATTAACTGCAAAATATTCTTTTATTTCCTAATTTGTTATCCATTTAGCTGGATCATTCCTAAAGAAAAACAATTAAACATAATCTTAATTTAATAGTCACAGTATATATAGTCAACTGGAGTAAATTTAAAAATAAATGAATAAACAGTTCATACTATTTATCATGATATACTGGTTCATTAGTTTAAATAAAAACAGTCATAAATTGCTTTGGATTAATACC
Organism: Neotoxoptera formosana; assembly: GCA_022818045.1. Lineage (NCBI taxonomy): Eukaryota > Metazoa > Arthropoda > Insecta > Hemiptera > Aphididae > Neotoxoptera > Neotoxoptera formosana. Next base: position 84,335,484 of record CM040630.1, read on the forward strand.
CTTAAAATTAAAAATTAATTAATAAAAATTAAATTAAATTCTTAATATTAATTTATATTTAAAAATGTATGTTTTATTTAACTTAAATAATACAAATATTTGTTTAAATAAATTCATGTGTTTTCATTTATTTACATTAATATTTATATTAAGAAATTTTATTTTAATCATTAGTTTTATTTTTTTTATTTACCCAGGTTTAGTGAATGGAGTGGACATAGACAAAGTTTCTGCTTTGAATGTTAATTTGTCATCTTTTTGGATTTTATCAATTTCAATATTTGGAAACAAAGTTGAATTACTGTCAAAACATAAATATATTTTATAAAATTAGATTAGATTTTAATATTCAATATTAATCAAAATCTCACTCAATATTGATTGTTCTACATGTAGTAGCTTGGTCTATCAGCTCAGTACTATTTATTGATTCTGTTTCACCAGTCCCTTGTTTAATGATTCCTAATTTAATATTATAACAAAAGCAATAATATTCAATATGCAATGGTTTATTATTTGATTATAATTATTTATTGAGTATAGTGAATTTAAACAAATTATACCTGTAGTTGTTGAAAATGTTTCCTTGGATTTGATTAGGAAAAAAGAATCTAATTTTTTTGTGTTGAAGCATTAGCATTTTTATCAGCCTTAATTTTAGCTCTTCTACGAAATTCAGGTCCACTAAGTTTTTTTGACGAAAACGTTTTTTTGATGGAAACGTTAATTTTATTTTAGGCATCCCAAATACATAGAATATTATCTGACGTCCATAATGTTTTATTTTATATTAATCGGTCAGAAATCCATTATACTCGATAGAGTATTTGAAATGCGGTAAATCTAATCTACAAAGAAATATTTTAAAAATATTTTGACCTGAAGAGGTCATTGATGAGTTGGGACAAAAACCCATGAAATTAGATATTGTTTTATGATGAAAATAAATCTTAGTTACACAACATAATATTATTTTTATTAATGATTTATTGATGTATAACCTGCATACTCAGGTCTTTAGAAAAAAGCTCTTCTAATATTTGAATTTTTGTTTCTTGTGATCCTAAATCGAGTGTTGCACACAAATGTACTTTTTCGTGAAAATACTGTAAAACATTTTCACCTTTATGTTGAACGCGGCGTGCCATTTCCTTCCACCGATCTCCGACTAACACTTCGCCGACGAAAGTTCGTTTGAATTGATTTTCGAAATCAATCCAACTTGTAATATTACGTGATAAAAACCAATGTCCCGCAGGACCACCAAGGTTATTGCGAACTGTCTGTAACTTAAAATTGTCCGGCCATCGGTTGATGTCGGCTACGCGATTCACTGTTTTCAACCAATCTAAAGCTTGACATTGAGTATTTAAACCGTCAAACACAGGAATCGATTAATGAAAATCGGGTGCAAACATTATTTCATTTACCGGTTTTGTTTGCTGTACCTTCAACAATTCCATCAGCATATTGTTCTGTATCATTAACGCCTCCAACATTTGTTTCAGTACACCATCGTTAAAACTAGGGAGATAACCATACAAAACATGAAATGGTGTGTCATCAATAGTATTATTATAAGCATTATTTAATTGTCGTTCCACATTCATTAGGTCCTTGTCCCATGTTCGGTCGGATTCCATGTTGGCTTGTAGTACTGGTACTAGAGTACTATTTACTCGTTCGACTTGACCATTTGACTGGGGATGCCGTACTGAATTTAATGTATGTCTGATCCCATGTTGTAGGCAAAACTCATCAAATGCCCTTGCCGTGAACGCTGTCCCTCTGTCTCTCTGCCTTCAGCCTTGTCTATTGGAGCTCTGCTAAGTGCATCTATATGCCCCATCTTACTTCCTGGGCGGTGTTTAATGTTGAAGTCGAATTCACTGAGCAAAGTAGCCCACCTTGCCACCTGAGGTTGTACAGTCTTCTGAGTATTCAAATGTACTATGGCTTGACAGTCGGTCACCACCAGGAACTGGATACCAATAAGATATGGTCGGAGACGACTCATGCTCCATACCATTGCCATTAATTCTTGCTTACTAGAATGATAGTTTTTCTCTGCACTGGTTGTCTTGTTCGACACTGCATGTACCAGATAGAGTTGTTTATCATTACCGCGCTGTAAAAGCATACCACTCAACCCCACACTACTGGCATCACAATGCAACTCTGTATATGCCTTTGGGTCGAATAACTGTAGAACTGGTCGACTCACAAGGTGTTCTTTTAATGTCTGAAATGACTGATCCTGGGCAGATGTCCATACAAAGGGCTCACCATCCTTCAACAGTTCACTAATCGGTAGGGCCTTTTCTGCATAATGAGGTCTGAACCTCCTGAAAAATCCACTTAGACCTAGAAACCTTCGGATCTCGTGTTTGTTAACTGGTTTGGGAAATGCTTTGACCGCCTTCGCCTTCTGTTCACCTGGTCGCACATCTTTTTCTGACAACATGAAACCGAGATAACCTAATTCTGGGTAACCAAAGTAACATTTACTCAACTTTAGTGTTAATTTTGCCCCTTTTAATGCCTCTAGTACCTGTTGTAATCTGTTTAGCATATCTGGTATTGACGTAGACGGCACAAGGTTGTCATCGAGATACCACATGGCCATTTTATCCCTCAGTGGATGTAGTATACGTTGCATCAATCGGGAGAACTCATACGGAGCATTAATTAGCCCAAACACCATTCTTTCAAACTGGCCTGACTCATTGGGCGTAATAAATGCAGTTTTCTCCTTGGCAGATTCTGATAACGGTACTTGTAAATAACCCGATGCAAGGTCCATTGTTGTGAACATTTTTGCTCCCTGTAGTCGTTTTAAGTGGTCATCAAGATTAGGTGTAGGAAATACTTTGCGTACCGTCTGCGAATTCAATTTACAATAATCTACGACCAGTCTGGCATCACCTTCTTTCTTGCTGACCAATATCACAGGGGATGAGTACGGAGAATTGGTTTCTTTGACAATACCCGCATCTTTCCACTCACGTACAATACGGCTTATAGTCTCACGCTCTGAAGCACTTGCCCGATATGGTTTACATACGACCGGCCGACCATCATCCACTATGTCCATTTGTATTTCTGTGGTACACCCTAGTTCGCCTAAGTTGAACGCAAAACAACAACGATATTTGTTCAACAATGTCACAAGATCATTTACCTCTTCCTGGGAAAACATGGGTCCACGTTGCACCATTTCTTCGGTGATTGGAACTGTTGTGACTTTTGTTGTTTGCGGTGACTGGCTTCTCTCACATACAACGCCTACACGATCAACTCGTCGTCCCCATAGTTGATGACCATCACATTTATTGTCTCTCCATCTGTAGTAACTTCAACCACCTTGGCACTGGCCGCTGGCAATACCTCAGTCTCATGAGTTATTGTCAATGCATGTTTATCTGTCGACTCCCTGGGAATATCTGACTCTTGATAAGGGAATTTCATGTTATATCCGAACACCAATTGGTTTTTGGTTTTGATGAAGGTTACGTTTTCCAACTTAATGAAAGAGCGTCCAATAATGATTTCGTGTTGTTGTATGTTGTCTTTAACCACTATCAATTTCACCGTTCCTGTACCTCATCGATACGTATGACTGCTTCTGCCTCACCCAAACTAATCACTGGCAGAGCGGTGCCATATGCCCACATGTCAATTTTTGAGCTAATTGTAGGCATAAGACAATTTCAAATTATTAAAATTATTTTTATTTAAATATCGATAAGACTTCTTCGTTGGTTAAAAACTTAATACAAGGTTTCTAACAAGTTGTTATAATTCTAGTTTTAAAATATTAAAGATTATATGGATATACTTTATTGAAAAACATTTATAGATCAATTGTTGCCCAAAATTCATTGAAATATCGAACATTTGTAAATTATTTTGTAGTTAAAAATGTATATAATGTTCAATTTCAATAGCAAAGGTTTAAAAATGTAAAACAAGATTTCTTGTTAATAGTTGTTAATATTATTAGATATTGTTAGATATAATTTAAATAGTCTAATTTTATATAGGTACATTTGTAGTAATTTTGTCCAAATTATAGACGGTCTCCGCTCAGAATCTTTTTTTGAAAACGTTTATAATATTATTTCATGTATGTATATCTATAATTTACATTGAAATCGTATTTCCTTTAGTCAACTGCATTGTTTTTTTGTGCCACACTCATGAAATATTTATGTACAATAATAATTCATACGCGATGATAGTAGGTAGGTTAGATTACGTATATTATATATCAGAAATATAATACATGTAACTAATAATAATATTTTGATGTAATTATATGTACCCAAATAGTGTTAACTATACTTACTGTAAGGCGACAACATTTCTGACAAAGTAAAAAACATAAAATATATTTAAATAAAAAACATAATATAAACTATAAAATGTCATTTATTTTACAAAATATTGTAAATAATATTTAAACTTTCAAAGTAAACGTGATTTTGTTGTTGTTAGTTAAACCGTAAATTTGTACTTGTAAATGGCATATGGTAATATATTTGTAACCTAATTAGTAATTAGTATAATTATTCCCTGCAATTAGCATATATTATAATGTATCATGATATTATATTGCGTTATTAATTATAATGTGACATAATGTCATTATTGTCTTAGTCACGTTTAAATAGGTACTTACTTAATTTAATTGTCAACTGAAATTAAATAATTTTACTATTATTTCAACGGGAAAATATTTTTAAAAATGTCATTTCCAGCAACCTTTTTTTTTATAACTGGATTATTAGAAAAAGTGGAAAAACTAAATATGATAAATCATAGATTTGCAACTTTATTTCGTCGACGTTTTGTTTAAATATTGACAAAAACTAATTTTACTTAAATATTCACGTTTTTCGATAACTCAATTTTAGTTTATTAAGATTATTTTGAAAAGTATTAGAAATATTTTAATTTTGACTCCAGTATCTCCAGTTCCTTAAAAAAAAGGAAATTCAAGTAAAATGTCAGTACCTGTCCTTAGCGGTTTTTTATTTAAACTGACTAGTATGTATTGACGTTTTTATAGCTACAGATACACTGTTTCTAAATAATTGTAAAGGTAATTTGCATGACATTTTTTGAAATAGGTTTGGGTTTAAGTTAACAGGCAATATCTTACACATACTACTCGCGCTTTTGAATTTTAAATTTTAAATTTGAATTGTGCATATATTATTGGTGCCTACGCCGGCCGCCGCAGTCACCACCGTCGTCGGCTGAGTAACAGGTGGTTGACTAAGCAGGAGGAAGAATGGGCGTGGCTATACCGCAGGGATACCAGGAGCCACGGAGAAGAAAATACCGTACATCACTATTGCAATTTCGCCCCTCCAGCGTTAATACCTTCAACATTGTGGACAGAGATGCCTGTCACAGTAAACCAAAGCAGTCTTCTCCCCGGAACCGTTTATCTCAGTACTAGCCGTCAGCGCTATTATACTCCAAATCAGCGATATCCGTGTACAGTCGTCAAGTCAAAACCAAGAACAATATAAAATATTCGGCTATTATACATTTTCATCGTCTCTTCCTGCACAGAGTCAGTAAGTAAATACGTTTTATACGTTATTAATATAAAGGAACATGGTTATTTGTTTTTTTTCTTTTTATTCACTTTTAAGGGCACTGCTTGTTATAAGGGTCAATATTTAGGCAATATGCAATCACGTCGCCGCCGACCTGGGATTTTTGAGTTGAGTATGTTGAACCTTAGCTGGTAGACTTGAGTAAACATTGTTTGAAAGAATAGTGCGTTTATTGACATGGGAATATTTAAGCTTTTTATATGACAGGCAGCCTTTATAGTAGTGGGATGAGCACCATAACATAGAACGCATTTAGCCTGTAAGGCTGTAACTCAGGCGACTTCTTAGTTATTACAGTCTTCTGTAAAAGATTTTTTGTTCCCAAGCAGGAAATGGTTCAAAAACAAAAACTTACTATACTGTTGTAAAGAATATATTATATTATTAATTAATACATTTTTATTTTAACAGATCATGTATAGAAAAAAAGCTAAACCTAAGCAAAAATACTTAAACGCGTTCGGTTGTAAGCTTATTCCCGAAAAGATACTACACATGAGAAGACTTAAAGGCGATAAAGATTATTTCATAATTAGCTGGAAAAATAACGATAGTCTGTGTTATGTGAGGGCTGAACTTTTAAAAAAACGGTTTCCATTGATCGTCATTGAATTTTATCAAGCACGTTTTTGTTGGGAAAACAATTACACGGAGACAGAGTAAATATAATTTAACTTAATTTTGAATATAATAAATACATTTTGTAATGTTATAAATTATAATATCTGTTAACTGCGTGGTCCGCCTACTCAAACGGTTTCTATTACCTACTTTGTCCGCAACTGGGCGATATTGTAAACGCGGCCAGGGGAAAAAAATGTTCAAAAGGTCTATTGTAAACTCGGCCCGTGTTTTTATCAGGTAAAAATGATTTAGGTGTAAACTCAGCCCGATGTTTTTACAGGTAAAAATTATTGACGTGTAAACTCGGCCCAAATAAAAATGTACCTACATATAATTTTCTTACAATATTTTTGAGAATCATATAGCATTACCCAGAGGACACCACGAGGAGGCGATTCTCATTATAATCCAAAAATTATTTTTAAATTCTTATTCATAGTATGAAGTTTGTTACATAAATGTAAAATGTATAAGTAAAATGTTTCAATATTGGATTTCATTTGATAATTCAGTGCAAAAAATATAAGTAAAATGTATTTATGTAACATTGCAAGTGTAAAATGTGTAAAAATATATGCAAAATGTTTTTACATTGGGCCGAGTACAATTTTTTTTACAATCGACCATTTTTACTATCTTAAATTTCCGGGAAGAGTTTACAATCTACCTATTTTATCACCTAAAATTTCCGGGGTGAGTTTACAACAAAAAAGGTAACCTCGGGGCTCAGGCCCAGTTTACATTTGCCCCCGCAACTATAGGAAACACTGAAATCGGTCCCGCAATTCCAGGTAACAGAAAGGTCGATTTTATACTCGTAATATACAAGTCCCAGTACGCCTTTCGTGTTACTTTTTTACTAAACATTTTTTTTAGTGGTTTCCAAATTTATATCCATAGTCGCCCGACATCAAGTTACGCATGATTATGAGTAATTAGTACAATATCAATAAATTATGCTCACTCTCAAAAAAAATGATAATATTATATTATAGGTAAATATTTAGTTCTAACTTTATAATCCTGTTGGGTATACCTGAGTATTTTCTTGCATATTCAAACCAAATCGCTTTTAACAATTTAATACGACAATTAATACATAGAAAATAATCGAATTCAATCAAGCATATCGATAGTGACGATGAATTTAGTATTCGATTAAATAATAGTTAGTAATGTAATATTGTTGATTATGTATTTGTGTCATTTCCAAGGATATCAATTTAAAATTGTAAAAAGTGTGCAGGTATCCGAAACTGTAGTGGTGGAACTTAGTGTTTTCAAAAAACACTCACTTAAAATTAAAATTAATATTTTGCAGATAATGGCAGCATATTGGCATGGAGCGGCCAGTATCCAAGACCTCAAATTGACTATCTGTAATTAAAACAAAGTAATAACATTTTTAGTTTTGATCATAAAATGTCAATTATAATAATTAACACTAAATCTACAGTCATGCTTATATAGTTACGTTATGTATACGCCTGGCAATTTAGCCGACCATTTCTTTTATGTATAATTCATATATTATTAATTTTTATACCTATGTGATACTATAATTATTGAAATGAATGTATGAAATATGTTTTAAGCACAATAAAACTATGTATTGTAATTTGTTCTTTCAATTAAATAAATATGCTTGAATAAAAACCTTATCGTATTTTAAAATATTACTCAAAATGTTCCAATGTTTATTTTAAAATGTACTTATTTATAGCTACCTTTTCTACATTAATCATTCGCCTTATGTTATTAGATCAGTGAGTTTTATTTATTGTAAGTACATATTTTGAAGGTTTTTATAACATTGTTTTGAAGTTTAAAAAATTGTCATTATGAGCTAGGTAATATATTATACTTAATTATATTCGAGTATAAAGTAAAGTAAACGTAAATATTACATAATACAAAAAAATAAGTATTATGAAAATTATGAAAAAACTAAAAAGGGAATGTTTACGGAATGCCAATTTTAAACAAAATCAATTTTGTTTTAATGGGTAACACATATAATAATACCTGTATAGACACATGCCATTTTAAACAGATATTTGTATATTATTGCAATTTCAATACACCATAACATTTTTAATATATTTTGAAAATTTTTGAGCTATTGATAGGCCTTAGAAATGTTCGTTTAGATAAAAGACTTGAAAATTGAATAGAAGATTCATCATAACTTGCGTTAGTGTAAATGGAAAAAAAATTAAGCGTAAGTCTATAATAGTTTTTTATAAGCTCTCGTTTCGCCGTTAACTTAATTGTAAACGCTTCCGAGTAGTTATAGGTCTATAATGACCGCGGATATTATAATCCGTTGCGACTTGCGGGGCCGGTGAAACTAATAATAGAAATAAAATCTAAAAATCTGTTTATGTAGATAATAAAATGAATATTAAATATATTACTCTAATAGGTACATCGAATTAGAACAACAATTATTTTTTTATTTCAACCGGATCAATTAATAGGCGGGTCTTTACACTGCGAGACGTTATAGGTTGGTACAGGTAAGGGTGCGTACTGATTTTATTTTATTTTTTCCGAACTAATTAAGTAATAACATTTTGAGAATATATTATTTTCCTGAACGAAACGAGCATACAATATTAGGTATCATTTCGTTCCGATGTGGATATTTTACATGTTATACTTGCGATCAAATGTTAAAACAACATTTTGTTTTAGATAGTTCCTAAAATTATGTTATTGAAATAACATTATGTATAATAATATATTTATTAGTAATAATAAATTAGAGAGCGGATTTGTATGCATTTGCATATTTATTCTCGTGGATTGTAGTGAACACACAATTTGTTTCGTGACATATCGATTTAAACAATGAAACTTTTTTAGTGCATATCTTTCAAGTGACCGTATATGTATTGGAATCAATTTAAACGCACCCCCGTCGAACATCGAACCACTTGTTTAGAATTCTCCGTATTTTAATGCGTGAGTTCAAATCGGCGCCGCGGGCGTGTAGGTATATAGTGGCTCTTAGGTGACAACCACCGGTGGGGACCAAAGCCTCTATCAGTGCGACCGGTTTGAATAGGTCGCGCCGCGCGATTAACCACTATCACACAGGTGGTTCTACATTTAAATTCCACCCCTCACACCATAAATTGTTATAAATTATTATAACTTATTAAAATAATACTATACAAAAATATTCTAAAATAGTGCTTTAACAAAAAAAAAAACATTGTATTGAAAATATCTAACTTCACTTATTAATTAGGTCCAAATATTACCAAAAGTAGATACAAAGTTTAATTTTGAATTAAACAATTATAATCATTTTATACAATTTAGACTATAATTTTAACAATATCAAAAATTGACATAAACATAATAATTAAATACGAATATTATAATATTATATATATCGTCCAAATTTTACTATACATTTTAAAATACATATCCAAGAAGGGGGAGGGGATGAACAGTGTCCGGCGGAATCGATGTGTATATATTATAAACAGTAGCCGGCGGAGTCGATACGAAATTGGCGGAATATCGATATACGCCCGTCCCGGACACGCCACAGGTGGTTCACTATTATATAATAACGAGATGCGTTCATCGAATTTCGAGACCTTCATTAATCGTATCGCCGTTTGACGTAAGTACGATGTTCAAAAACTCACACAAACACAGGGCTATCCTTAGAATTTGCGAAGCCCTGGACAAAAAAAAAATGTTTGCAACCAATTTTCCTGATTGTTTTGAACGCAAGGCCCAAAATCCAAGGAAAAAGAGCAATGCCCGGGCCCTGGCCACCCACCCATAAGAACGGCACACACACACACACACACACATGTGTATATATACGGCACACAGTCGACTGTAGATCTATACACACAACGTCAAACTTTTTTTAACACATTGGACCATATTTTTTTCTTTGAACGCATTATAATACGACTCGTCTATAATATAGCATAATTATAATGATCATATACCTAATATAATATTATTATCCGTACGGTCATAACCGCAATACGGTATCATCACGCATGTCCAGTATACAAGTCTTGTTGTAGCATCGAAATAATATTATATAATGTTATTCTCAAAAGTAAAAACTCAGGTATACGCCGCGGTGTACACCAAGCCAAACGTGTTAACAGTGGCAAGCAGGTCGTCAGCAGGTGAGAAACAAATTAAATAAGTTTCTATAATTCTCGGACCGCACACACAAATATATACTATTAAACGTAGGTACCTACTGCGTGGGTACATACGTCGCTATTATGATTTATAAATCGAAAAAAATGTTATTACTGTAGACAGAAGGTTTGAGAATTATTTTATTTGAAGTATATTTTTATCGGTTTCTCAATTCGTTGGGTAATCAATAGAAGTATTTAGCGGACCGTGTTTTAACTGCAGCGGCGGTGGTGATAAAATTATGAGTTATCGTCTCGGCGGAGGCGGTAAATCGAGGCCGGCTGCGTTTTACTCGCACGCCAACGTTACAGTGTGTGGATACCTCCGAGGTCGACGCCCAACACCCAGACATTAGCTATACATATTTTTCGTAATGGCGCGTACTGAGTATTTCAGTGCCGCAGAATATTGGCGTCGCATTGTAATTTTGGTCGTAAAAGGTTCCGGACGCGCCGCGCCCCGTCGGTGGAACCCGCTGTGGTTATAATAAAGGGAGACGCGTCCATCGAATCAAGCGACCTCCATCGATCGTGTATCGCCGTTTGACGTAGGTACGATGTTCAACTCACACACACATATAATATTATCTAAGTACACAATGTCGAATTTTACCCGACACAATGGACCATGCTTTTTTTCTTCGGACTAATAATATTATGATACAGTATTATATTGTAGTTATCCGTGTGTGATGTGTGTGTGTGTATGTACCATATCATAATAATGTCAATTGTGTGTCTTATACTTTTGTCGAAGTCGTATACATTTGTTAGAAACACAAACAAGAAGAGTTTTTTTTTATACCGTCGCCGTCGCGTCGTCCGCAGTCTGGACACCCGTCTGGACACCCGATGCGAACAATGACGACAAGTAGGTATACGCTTTTCACGTCGGCCCTCGCCTCGCCCCGACCTTTATATTATTATATTGTAAACGTGCCTCTGCCGGATTAGAACGGTTTTCAGAACAGTTTTCGTTGTTCACTGCAGTTGCAATAGGTACGATTTACGCACAATATTTATAACAATAAAATATAATACGCTACACGTCGTCGCAAGCCAAGAGACGTAGCGGTTAATATTGGAAAAAAAGAAATAAAAAGAAGAAGTTCCTGGTGCTTTCCGAATATATCATAAATCACAAATCACTTTTATGAGTCTGAAGAGTCTAAAGAAAAAGATACGACACGTGTGGTAGGTACTATGCGTGATATCATTGATTATAGAATAGACAGATAGCCAATGCAATGTTAATATTTGGTGACCATTGATATGATGCAACCACTATAGAGCGCTAGTGTAGAAATGATGCAACCGCTAAAAGCGCTTTTGTAGTTGTTAGTTTATGATGCAACCGGTAGGTAAGCGCTAGTGTAGAAATGATGCAGCCGCTAAAAGCGCTTTTGTAGTTGTTAGTTTATGATGCAACCGGTAGGTAAGCGCTAGTGTAGAATTAATGATGCAGCCGCTAAAAGCGAAATTTGGGTGATAAATTCGGGTAAATAAATAATTAATTTTTTTATATAATATAAAAGACAATTTAGTGTTAATCCAGTATGTAATTTATTTATATTTTATTTTTAATATCGTCCCTGTAAAACATAAAAGTACCAATATAAATAATTGTAATGAAAAAAAAAATTAATGATTTTTATATTTAAATATTTTATTAACAAACTTTAAAGTTGAAATAAGGTACAACATTACTAATTTTAATTAATTTTTATAGTCTCAATTGTCTTAAACACAAAAAACGATATGGTTTTAAAATACTAAACTAACTTAAATCCTGAAAGGTAAAATATTATTAATTTAATATTTGATTTATCTTCACGGGAAACACAAATCTATTTTCAGTCGAATCTGAAAAATTGCACAATAGGTACATTTGTCACGAACATTTCCCACCTGATAGTTTCTCAAACTTTTCTAATAAACACCGTTTAATTAGCACTGCTATTCCATATAATTTAAATGATAAATCTGAGCAACAGCCATGTTAATCTTCAAACAATCAAAATCAAGAATCTATTAAAATATTAACTCCAACTAAAACATATACTCATACAAAATCAGATATCGTAGAGTTAGTTTTCCCAAGTCCTCCTTCTTTACTCTCTACTACTAAAAAGCTAAAATAACAAATTGTAATACAGATGCCTAGCCCAAATTTAAAAAGAAAAAATGATTTAATTTAAATCAATACCCCTAGAAAATTAAAATTACAACAAAAAAACAAAATAATTCATAATAAAACTGTTCATATTTCAAAATTAAAAAAAAGAAATAGTCTTAATACTCGTTATAGTTTCAAAAGCTCAATAAATATGCATAACTTTTCTTCCATTAATTCCAAAGCAATGGTTACCATGCAATTAAAAGATAGGCGTCGTCCGTGGACATTAAATGAAAAACAATTGGCTTTAAATTTATATTATAAATCACCAGCAGCATATAAATTTTTACGGTCACAAAAAGTAAATTTACCAGGGCTATCAACTATTCGTTATTGGATTGGTCAATCAAAATTTTTACCAGGTTTTAATAAATTATTCTTTAGTCATCTTCAAAAAAAATTTGAGTCATCTGATTATAAAGAAAAAGCATGTTCTGTTTCTTTTGATGAAATGTATATAAAAGAATTTGTAGAATATTCCAAAGAATTTGATTTCATAGAAGGTTTTGAAGACTTAGGTCACTATGGAAGGACTGATAAAAGTGCTAACTGTGTTTTAGTATTTATGGCCAGAGGTATTTATTCTCAGTGGAAAATTCCAATTGCATATTTTCTTTCTCATTCTGGAGTAAACAAAAATATTTTAAAAAATTTGATACAAGATGTTCTTAAAAAATTATTTGAAGTTGGATGATGTCCAAAAATCATAGTATGTAATCAAGGCACAAACAATCAAAGTACTTTAAAATCATTAAATGTTTCTGAAGATAAACCATATTTTTTTATTAATGACCATAAAATATTTTCTTTATTTGATATGCCACATTTACTTAAAAGTGTTAGAAATAATTTAATTGAAGCCTGTTACATAAAAGGTGATAATATAATTTCATTTGATGACATAAAAAAAACATATGAATTAGATAAACAAAATCTTAAAAGTAGGTGTCTCATCAAAATAACAGATGCACATATTCACCCAAATTCTTTTCAAAAAATGAGTGTTTAATTAGCAGCACAATTATTAAGCCATTCCATGTCAGCAACGATCCGTACTTGTATTCAAACTGGACAACTTCAAAGTAACACTTCTTCAAATACTGCAGATTTCATTGAATTCATCAATCATTTATTCGATTGTCTTAATAGCAGATCTTTATACAGCAAAAATCTATATCTATGTGCATTAACTGATTCAGGTACTGTACATAATTTCTTAAAAGAAGCCTCACAATATTTCACTAATTTACAAAAATTAAAAAAAGGAAAATTAACTCAACCACCCTGTTTTAAAGGTTTTACTCAGACAATTAATAGTGTATTGCAATTTTTTAAAGAAGACAAATATAATGATATTGTATTTTTAATGACTAATCGATTAAATCAGGATGTATTAGAAAATCTTTTTAGCATTTTTCGACAAAATGGTGGTTATAACAAAAATCCAACAGCTAGAACAATTAGAACTTCTATAAGAAGTAATAGCATTTTTTCTTTGTATACATCTAAAAGTGCAAATTGTGAGGCAACCATTGGAGATGAAAATCCTATAATATTTGACCCAGTAAGACCTCAATATAAAATAAATTCTAATAATTTGGCATTGTCTTCTAATTCTGACACAGAAAGCATATTATCTAATTTCTCTCTCTCTTCTTCTATGTCATCTGATGAGGATTCTATTAATAGTGAAAATATAAATAATGATGTTACTTTGGAGGACTGTTCTGTTTCATACTTAGCAGGATATTTAGGTTATAAATGTATGAAAAATTTAACTGTGGCAATTGTCAAAATGAATTATTTGTTGATAAAAACTTAAATGATAAAAAATAATTGCATCTGCTTAATAAAAATTATACTTCAATTGAAAATGAAAGTGGACTTAAAGCACCATCAAATAGTTTAAATAATGTAGTAAATAAAGTTTTAAATATTTTTGAAAACAATTATAAAAACTATTTGCATAAAAAGAAAATCAAATTTCAATTAACTGAGCGTGTAAAAAATAATAATACAATTAAAAAATGGCTTGATGAATCTTTGACAAACTGCATAGAGCATAAAATGTATATAATCGAACATCTTTTAATGTGTAAAATATTTAATAAAACAAAATTATTTTCAACTACCTCAAAATTAGCAAAACTTTCAAAATTAAAAATATTAAATCATATTTAAATAAAATAATTATATTTTCATAATTTTCTTTTTCTCGTTCTGACATTGTACCTATTGGCAAAGAAGCAATATTAACAGTCTTTTTCAAGACTATTCGCGTCCGTTACATTTAAAAAGTTCTTTTCAGAACTATTCGAGTCTGTTTTTTAAATAGTCCTCTTTAGGACTACTCGCTTCGGTTTCATTAAACAGTTCTTTTCAGAACCAACAAACATTACAATTTTTATTTATTTTATAGAAACAAAAAATACAAACATTGTTAAGATCACATTGTGTAATGTAATCTTGGTATGTCTTCCCTCAGAATCATTTTCATCAGTCATCACATACAAAGATATTCATTGGTTTTTAATTTTAATACATTTAGTATCTACTCAATAACCAAACGGCTGTTTTTATTTATAAATTATAAAAATAATTTAATTAAGTAGGTATATTACATTTTATGTTATTGCATTTTTATTCTTTTGAAAAATATAATTGAGTATTAATAAAATACATAAAAAATAAAAAAATACGATATGGACATAATATGGTTAAAGATTTGCTCTGTTGTTAAAATTTAGTAAATCAGAAATCTACTATAGTGTGTCTAATGTTCTGTAAAAGTAAGTTATTTTTCATAATTAAATAAATTATTTCTCCCTTGTTGCGTACAGCAGTTTCAACGTTTAATATTATTGACAATTATTGTGACGATAGTCCGATAGACGATAGTGCGAATGTGCAATACTAAGAAAATATTGGCTTATCGCTTTTTCTGTCACAGCCACAAACCGGTATAAAAATAATTGCAGTCGGTAATAATAATATAACTTTAATACATACAACGCTACCTATCGGCAGCTATTTTAATCAAAATTTTAGTCACCGAAAATCCCCATACCATTGGCTATCTGTCTATTCTATAATCAATGATTTTACCTACTTCACGTCTCTACATGGAAAGAAATGGATTACCAAAATAGCTGTGAATTCTCAACTCCTGCAACTATTTAGAAAGGTAATTATACACCTACTTTGCTTTTTAGTCTCAATGTGTTCATCAAAAAGTAAGTAATATAAATTTTTTTTTTTCGTTAAAATTGTTGTAAACTTGTAACTTTATTAAATAGGTAGGTTTATAGATAGGTACACACATAAATATTTATAATTAAGAGGACGTTATACCCGCATGTGTTTTCTCCGTCTTACAAGTACGTAACATAGCAAATTTTACGCTCAGCAGATCACGTTTTGCTCCGTTAGTTTAAAAATTAGAGTGAACTGACCTCTTATGAAATTATAGGTAAGAATATTGTTTAGACAACCTCATAGGCTTTTTACCATATTTTAATTTTGAAGCGAGTTATAAGCATTTTAAGACATACAAAAATTGTACAGTTTTAAAATACTTATAACTCGCTTCAAAATTAAAATATGGTAAAAAGCCTATGAGGTTGTCTAAATAATATTCTTACCTTTAAATTTCATATGAGGTCATTTCACTCTAATTTTTAAACTAACGGAGCAAAACGTGATCTGCTGAGCGTAAAATTTGCTATGTTACGCACTTGTAAGACGGAGAAAACACATGCGGGTATAACGTCCTCTTAATAATAATTATTCATTGTCCACACATTTTCATAGACACTAACCAAAAAACTTTTGGGTGATAGCTACATTTCCTGACAGTCAGGAGTATAGTGTCATACCAATTAATTGGGTTTTAAAAACGGTTGATGGACATGGTAATGCAATAGTAAAATGTATGTGGCCACCTGCTACATTACATGTTGCAAGTGATGTACTAATAGAGGCTATGGAACCATTGGATGATTGGAACACTTACAGAATAAAACTATTTGAAAATGGGAAAGAGTATAGTATGTATCCATTATATATCTATAATTTTAAAGTATTAATGAAAATAAACGTACAAGAAAAAGGCTAGCATAGATAATATACCTACCTAAATTTACTATATTTACATAAACAATTTGTAGGTGATTTTGGTAAAGCGTGGTATAGGCATGTTGCATTAACTGAAGAATTAGCATCCAAAATTGAAGATTCTGATACTTCTAGTGATGAAGGTAAACAATTCATTAATTTTTTTATACCTAACAGCTTACTTATTTTATTTTTAATTATAGATATTAACATTATTCAACAGAAAAAAAAAATAAAGGTGGTGTGACAGAACAAACTGTTGTTAATAACATTTCTGAGCCTCAGTTTACTGAGTTAAATAATTTCAATTTAAGTCCATCCTCAAGCTCAGCGAATGTATATTTGAATATGGCAATCAAGGGCGTACTCAGGAATTTTCAATGGGGGGGTTGAACATTTTGTTTTTTATTACGGGGACTTTGTCACCTCCTTTTTAAAAATATTAAATATAAACATGGTAATGTACTCTACAGAAAATAAATTTCAAAAATGAAAAATGTTTATTTAAAGAACAAAATTAAGTTTTCTTGGTTTTTTAGCCAATTCATTTATAACTTCGTCGGCGGTAAGTGACACTTCTTTGTGTACTGCCAACATCGTCAAACCATTCAGACGAGTCTGAAAGAAGAAATATTTTTAAATTATAACAAGCTGTCCTTTAATCTTAAAATAAATATGGGAAGAAATACCTCTGTCATTGTGCTACGCTGATAACTTTTTAACTTTTTTAAACATGAGAATGTACGCTCTGGTGTTGCTGTCGATACTGGTAGAGTACATAAGATAAGCAGCAAACGATGAATATTTGGAAATAACTCCTGCTTGCACAGCCTCAATGCTTCCAAACTATTTTTTGAATCTTCTTCATTTTTTTTTAATATAGCACGCCACAAATGTAGTTCTGATAAAACAGTTTGTTCATTAGTATCAAGATAAAACTGTATAATTTCTCCAAAGTCATCAGAATATGAACCAGTAAACAAACTATGAAATCCTATAAAACGAATATTAATTAAATTGTATGTTATAAATGAAAATTAAATAACTAACCTTTAAATATATTTTTATGACACAAAAATCTCTCATTTAGTTGTTGAACAAACGAGTCAATGTACGGTATAGCTATCGTTACACGATAATATTCTTCAGGATCATTGATATCAGGATTGGCACGATTTATACATCGTTTATTCAAACGTTTCATCGATATGCTGATATCTAATACATCGGCCATTTTCTAAAATAACAAGTGCATGTAATAGTTAATAAGTAACACATTTGTTTTTGATCTTTACCTCAGCTTCTCTAAATAACTTTTTGAACTCTTCACCTATATTTTCACATACATTTTGCAAAGTAGTAATGCTGGCTTCAGCAAGATCTACTGCTTCTTTCAGGTCAATATCTACTTTTTGTAAGAGTTTACATAAAGGTAAACCATATGAAAACAATAACTAATAAATCAAACAGAATTTTTATTAAAAATGATTTTTTATAAAAAAAAAAGGGTTCCTCATATTTACTTTAATAACTTGGAGAGAAATTATAAACTCTGAGTCCATAGCTTTATGTAACATTTTAGCATCAGTTGATGTTGTATCATTCCATTCTGATATAATATGTTCTAACGCAACAACAACAAAAGGAAATAATTCTACGAAATCATTAATCGCTGTGTACCGTTCTACCCATCTTGTGGCACACAGATGTTTGAGCGATTTTGATTTTGTGTCTAAACTACCTTCATTTATAAAATTTAACAGGACATTTTTACGTTTGGGTGTGTTAAAAAAACAGTACATTTTTTCAAGCACACCTAAACAGTTTCTTATCGCCTGAATACCACAAGCAGCAGACACAGCTAAATTTAACGAATGTGCCGCACAGTGTACATATAAGGCCTAAGGATAAGTTTCCCTTACAACAGTTTGGGTTCCTTTAAAGCGCCCAGCCATATTTGCAGCGCCATCGTAACCTTGATCGTACATATTGTTGCAGTCAATACCGCATGAATTTAAACCTATGTAATAAAATCATTAAGAAAAAATATAATTTTTTTCTATATCAAAATTATCAAATTGTTCAATAATTACCATTTATAATAGTAGATCCAATATCTTTTCCAGTTAAGCTATTAATTTCAATGTACTTTAAAAATTTTTCACTTAAACATACATCTTTTCCAGAGCCTACCACATATCGTATACATAATGTCAATTGTTCTTTGACTGAAACATCAGTTGTCTCGTCCACTAATACGGAAAAACATTTGGCTACATTAACTTCTTTTACAATTTTATCTAATATTAGATCACCACAAGAAGAAATAACTTCATTTTGGATATTTGGACTAGTGTATTTGTAACGACTTTCACACTCTAAAAAATTTTTAAAATCAACCATATCTTTTGCCTTATATTTAAGAATTGCACGGAAATTGCCTTCGTTAATATATGGTTCAGCTTCACCTACAATAAAAATACAAACAATTATGTTACACCCTTAAATAAACATAATTTTAATTCATACTTTTAAAATTGATTGGACCAGAGTCCCTATGGCCACGTAGGGCAAGTTCCTGCCTACCGCATAATATGATACATTCAATGATAGGAATAAGGTTCAATCTGTTTTGTTTTTTTTGTTTCATTCTAAGTATCAAGTTGCATGTGCATAAGTCAATAAGTGCATATATTAATTAAAACAAAATTTGTATACCTTTCACTATCTAAAATCTCAACAATGTTTGGTTTGTTAGATGAAAATAATTGTATGAAGTTTTCACCTTTTAATACAGAAGTTTTATGATAGTCATTGTTGCAGTGATTTTCAAATACCTGCAAATTATTATTATATTTACAACATTCATAATGAAAAAAGTTGTTAAAAATGACTAAATAACTAATAAGCAAGCAGCTTTTCAACTACTTTTAAAGCGTTTTTCCAATTTTGGCAAGCAGTTGTTACAAGGATGCTCAAAGTCTGATTTCCAACACCACCACTTCTAGCAAAAACTGCACAATATTTGCAAAATGCACCTTGCAATTTCTCAGAATAGCATAACCAATTAAATTTCCCTAACCAATGATGTTGAAATTTGATTTTTCTTTTGGTATGTTGTTCAAGTAATGGATATAAGTAATTCAATGGTGGTGACCATAAGTTTGTCAACACCTAAAATGTTAATATAGTTAAAATAATACCTACCTAATTAGAAAATATAAAATCATGATGTATCATAGTATATACTCACTATATGTTTTTCAACATCAGATAAGCTTCTACTAATAAATAATCCGATATCATTTTTCGGCACTGATGGCACTACGTTTACAGCACATTCCAACTTAAATAAATAACATGCATAGATGCAGCATTCGCAGTGTATTAATAAATTTACATAGGTGTGTCTAGTTTATAGGTACTTACATTATTTTGGATTGTTTCATTTTCCGATTGATTAACGTGTTCATGTTTTCTTTTAAGATTATTGGAGGGTTCAATGTACTTAGAACTTCCAGGCACACTAGTAAAAAATGTTGTTATTTTATTTTTATTGTTTTGTGACATCTTTATTAATTATTGTAACAAAAAGTCTAAAACTCGAGTCCGCACATAAAGTTTCAATTTTGAAATGATAATCAGTAACGACACACAATATACGATAACCACTTTACTAAATAGTACTGATAAGAGAATACTAACCAGTTACCAGTAATCACTAACGGTGAACATGTTTGATTTAAATGTTATCTGGTTATCATAATACAGTTCTTAACAGATAATGCTTGTAATCGTTGTATAATGCATGTTGATATAAAATTGAAAATAAATATATTTGTTTATTTTTTCCCTTCTTAAAAATTTTTTTTTAGAAAATTGCTCCTGTGAATTATATTATGTATACGCAAGAACGCACAAGAGTGCATCGTTTAGTGAGGTCATGGGGGGGGGGGGGGGTTCAAACCCCACGAACCCCCCCTTGAGTACGCCCCTGAATTGGCAATATCTCGCAGTTTCGACATACCTGAGGTAAATAAATTAAACATCATTTTTAGTTACTTAAATAATAACAGCTAAAAAAAGATTAAAAATTTTAATTTATAAAAAATAATTCTTAACATTCATAAATACTTACATTTTTTGTAATATAATTTTCTTAGAATTTCTAAATCAATTATTTTTAGTTAGGTACCTATTCATTTTTTAACTTAACACTCATTCTGATTTAACCCTAAATTATTTAAATATTAGGGTCAGGTAGATATTTTATTTAATTAACATTTCATTTTAAGCTATTAGGTATGTTATGATAAAAATATAATTCATGTTTCATGTAATTGTTACTATAAATTTCATTAGTCATCTATTTAAAATGTTATTTTTGTTGTAAACTTAGAGTAGCAGTACATTACCTCAACAAACTCAAATTAGCCCAATACTACATTCGGTATACAAATTAAATCCAGTGGATTGTTTGGATAAAACTCAACCAGGTTTAATGAAATATAATAATTCTTATGAATATTTTCCCTTGTGTATATTGCACTTAAACATTTTATTTCATATTTTTATATTTACTTTTTATAGAAAACATTCAGATAGATAAACCGAATACAATTATGGAATTATTAAATTTAATTTATATGGAGCAAATTCAAAGTCGAATTAAGTATGACCATTTATTGTCTAAACTTAATAATATTGAAAGAGCTGTTAATAAAATTGGATTAATAAACAATGCTTCAACTGTATTACCCAATTTCGATGATAATTTTATGTCAAATTGGCCCATGAACAATGAGCAAATGTTTCAACATGTTTCAAAATGTTTGTTGGACGATTCATTTGTTTCATTAGTGGCACGTATATTTTTATAATAATAATAATTTAAATCATTAATTTAAATTCATACCAAAAATAATTTTAATTATATTTAAAAACTTCAGGAACATTTTTTTATATCTATTGGTGGGAATGCAGTTAAAGATAACGTAAAGAGAGTTCTTGCAAAAACTTTTACTACTGAGTTTGCCATACGCTGTTCATGGACAGGAAGAGGCAAAGATATTTCTACAAAATTATGTGATTCTAAAATTGTAGTTGTATTAAAAACTAAATAAACTTAAATAGTTATTTTTCACATTTAACGTCAATATTTTTAAATTTATAATTAATTACAGGGTTTATAAAGAAAGGTCAAAAGAATTATAGTGATGCTTTATTTGAGTCAATTTTAGGTGATTGGTTCCGTTATGCTACAAAAAAATATAAAAGATCATTAGAATAATATTTCTATCTTTTTAATAATAACTTTTTTATTACAATTAATATTTTATGTGCAGTGTTCAAAAATTTTACATGAAACTAAAGTAGTTTACAAGAGTATAAAGACTTATAATTTATATTAATTATATATAAAAGCTTAACTATGTTGGTATTTATGAAATAAATGTCAAATGTTTGATTGAAAGTAGAATATGTTTTAGTTTTTGTTTGGGATCTATTTTGTTTACTATTTCTAGAAAAAGAGAAGGAAAGAGCTTTGTCAAATAATAGTCGTCACTTGAGGAGAATTATTCAAACTGAGCAAGATAGATGCATAACCAATTTAAGATCCTCTCTGCAACAACCTACTTCCACGATGAATACAATGCCAGAAATTACAACTTCTCCTGTGCAAAATGAAATTTCAAGTAACACATTGATAATATCGGAAAATATCCCAAGTTCATTAACTTGTACTGATAATATTAATAATAGTGAAGAATATTTGATCGATAGTTTAATACCTGAACTAATTGTCAATAATTTTGACAATACTATTTCAAATGATCAAATAGGTATATGTGATAAATTAAGAAATTGGAATGTGGAGTTTAATGTTTCTTATAATTGTTTAAACAAATTATTAAATATTTTAAAAAGTGAGGGTCTGAATGTTCCTAAAGATGGTAGAACGTTAATGAATACACCCAAAAAACATAACATTTTGTCTATGAAACCTGGCGTGTATGTACACTTTGATATTAAACAAATTATTAGTTCTTTATTACATAGGCATGAATTTGATTTATCTGACATTACTGATTTAAAATTAGGTGTAAATGTGGATGGTTTACCGATATCAAAGAGTTCAAAAAGCCAATTTTAATTAGTATTTGTAATGTTCCAGTGTTATCGAGATACGTTTTACCTGTAGGTATTTATCATGGTTTAAAAAAACCTGACTCATCAGACAATTTTTTAAATTATTTTTTAAGTGATATTTTAAATATTATACAATTAGGTATTCAAATAAATGGCAAGGTATTTAATGTTTCAATAGGACATATTGTGTGTGATGCACCAGCTAAATCGTATTTGCTAAATGTTAAAGGTTTTAACGCATATTTTGGTTGTAATTCGTGCACAGATGAAGATACATATATTGATGGTAGAATGGCTTTTTTGTCTATGGATTCTTCTTTAAGAACTAATGAAAGTTTTAGAAATAAAACAAATGAGTATTACCATAAAGGACCTAATGTACTTGAAAAATTACCAATTAATATAACAGATGATGTGCCACTTGACAATATGCGTTGTACATATATTGGGGTTATGAAAAAACTTATTGAATTCTGGGTAAAAGGAAAAAAAGATGTACGATTATTGGATGTAGCAAAAAATGAAATTAATGATAGTATTTTAAATTTAAAAGCTTATGTACCATCTGAGTTTTCTAGACTTCCTAGGTTACTTGAAGATTTTTATTTTTGCAAGGCTACAGAATTAAGATGTTTTTTATTATACTATGGGCATATTGTTTTAAAGGGCAAGTTAAAGAAAAAGTTTTATGTACATTTTTTGCATTTGGTTACTGCTATAAGAATCCTTGTTACAGCTGAAACATGTATTTCTTTAAATGAAACAGCCAAAATATTACTTGACACTTTTGTTAATGATTATGCTGCTCTATACGGTCAAAAGTTTATTAACTTCAATGTTCATAGCTTAATACATCTACCATTTTTTTGTTCTAAAGCATGGCCCACTGGAATCTTTTATTTGTTTTAAATATGAAAACTACTTGCAAGAAATAAAAAAATGTATGAATTGTTCTAGGTTTCCTCTACAAGAAGTTTCCAATAGAATTTATGAAAAATTAGACCAAATTAAAAATACTCCAGAATCTAAATATCCTAAATTGTCTAAAGAATTACATAAAAGCCAACATTTATTGAGTGACAGAGCTTATGAAAAAGTGGTTTTGGAAAATTTTTCAACCATAAATAATAACTTCATCATGTTGAAAAATAATGATTTGGTGTTTGTTGAACAAATTTTTATGACTTCAAACAATGAAATCAAATTTCTTGTCAAAAAATGTAACAGTTTTTCATCTTTTTTTAATCTATTTAATTTTTCATCGAAAGATATTGGCTCATACATCATAAATCTTCAATTTTTAAGTACACCTTATCTTATCCCAGTAAATGATTTTAAATGTAAGTGTTTTTATATTCAAATATCGGATTATAAAGCAGTAGTTATCACTCTTTGTCATAATTTAGATATACCACAATAATTAAAACAACATTTTTAATGTGATTTAAAATATTTGATTAAACTCCTCATGATAAATTAATTATATTTATTGAATTTATTAATTATTGTTTTGTGTTAATTAGAATTAAGGAATGTAAATATTTAATGAATATAATATGTACATATTTAATCAATTTGCATTAAATATATTTTATATAGTTATTATGTATTGCAATACCTATATGTACAAATATATTATTAATTTCTATGATTTTAAATGTAAATGTTTTATAAAATATTAAGTTTGCTATAATATTATAAAAATTATTTTAAGTTAATTATCATTTTAGTTAAATTACCTTTATGCCACATTAATTCATATTTTTTTATAACAGAAAATTATAGAATTGTATATTTAATAAAAAAAATTGTTTTAAAGTAAAAAAAAACTATTGATTATATTAATTTGTTTTTTAATTTTAAATAAAATGTGTATTCCTTTTCATATTTGATAAAAGTATAAAAAATAATATATCATTATATGTAATTACTATACCTTATTAAACCTACAGCTTACAAAAATTATTGAATAAGAAAATAAATATATATTTTAATACATAATAATTTATATTTTCGGACTATTAATATAATAATATGACAACAAAAATATGAAATATGTCACACTATTTAACGAGGTTTATTTTGAGTTAAATCATCAGTATATATATAGACGTACAATGGTTTTTATAATGCAATATCGTGTGGCTCATTGTTTCCCAAAGGATGTGCCTCGCGATGTCATTATATAACGAGGTTGAGTTGAAAAATAAAAAAGTTGGCTTTAAACAATCGAGTTGTACATTTTATATATTATAGACATTATGATTCGAATCAAATATTATACTATGGTTATACAACACATTTTTTTGTTGAACTCATTGCTCCCATTTCCTCCTCTCCCTTTGTACTCTTTGCAGGCACCGCGACTTTTAATAGCTAATAATAATGTCCCGAAGACATTATTAACATCGTTAATAGAAAAAATGAGTGATTAGGTAAAAAAAACTATATTTTCAGTACTAATTGATTGGAGAGCATTATGTTTGAAATAAAATTTTCGCAATAAAGAAAATGACTAAACATATAACTATGACGAATTTTGAGAGCTCGTCAAAAAGTTTTTAGAGGCCTCAGAGTAACTGATAACTAATAACAGCCATTTATATAAGATATAGGTTCCGCGCGCCCACCACCCGACGCTGCAGGGACAGCCCCGGGATGAAAATCTATATAGTCCAGCGTTTCCCAAACTGTGGTCCGCGGACCCCTAGGGGTCCGCACGTAGGAAGATGGTAAACTGCGGCAAAATTTACCTTTTTTTAAAAGTCGATATGTAAACTGCGGCAAGAAAAAAATTAAGATTATACAATCTGCGGCAATTTATTTTATATACCTTCTATATATACCTACTATATATACATATAGTTACGATAACCTACATACACGTTTATCGTTTAATTAGGTATAACACATGATATGACAGCTATTTATCTAGAGGCTATTAGAGTATTAGGCGTAAAAATAAAGAAAAACCAATTTTTAAAATTGAAAAATATTATTATTATTAATAAAAATTATTTTAAAATATAGTAGGGATCTTATAATCAAAAAAAAATTGTAATTTAAAAAATAAAATAGAGACCTAATTAACATAATATATGATTATGATTTAGGTAGTATGATATGATATATATATAGAAGGTATATCAAATAAATTGCCGCAGTTTGTATAATGTATCTTATCGGTTTTGTCGCAGATTGTATAATCTTAATTTTTTTGTTGCCGGAGTTTACATATCGACTTTTGGAAAAAGGTAAATTTTGCCGCAGTTTACATACAGCCCGCACGTATACCATAAGGATATAAAGATAAAGATAGCTACTGCCACCGTCGCAACCGCGGGCACCGACGCCGCCGTCAACGCGCCGCCGCAACTGAACAGTCGCACTACAGTACATGCGATCCTGGTACTCAAACCCCTTATATTTTTGTGTTTAGCTCGTTTCTCTGAATAGGTTTTGCCAGTTTCTTTACCGACCAACCTAAAACTAAACTAGGTTCAACCTAAGACTACACAAAAATAATAATAATATTTGTTTTCAGTTTCGTTGAATTCAACGCCCAAGGTTACGTCTCGGGGATTCGATACAGACTGTTTTTAAGGAGTTGAATATAGGCAATTTTAATAGTGCGTGCGCTCGTGGCGTGAATTTGTGTGCGTAGCAAACGATGACTGGTGTCAGTGGATTTGATGAAAAGGCGTACTGCGTACAAGCAAATACTATATACGATAATACAGGACACTGGCATATAAAAACTGGCAAATTATTTCTTATCATTGCCCCCCGAGATTGTTAAAGTAGTTGCCTATTTTACTCCTTGAAATTTTCATGAAAACAAATTAATTTGTTACCTACACTAAATAGTAAGTACTATAGGTAATAGGACATAGGTATATACGATTATAGTTTTTAGTTAGAAAATACTAAATAGAAATATTAAATAATTTAGATTTCAGGTTATATAGTATTTGTGTATTTACACATACTTCAAATCTCCATAAATCCTATTGGCAAATCGCAAATACATTAAACAATATAATGTACGTTTTATAGTAAGTATTAGTTAGGTATACCTAATTAATGATTAATAATTAATAATTGTTATTCAAAATATAATACTTTTTTATAAAAATTATACAATACAAATTAAAATTTGAAATTATAACATAAGTGCTTAAAACAAATAATGATACCTAATAATTTATAATTTTTTAACACTACTCAAACATGAACTACTTTTTTCAACTTTTTATTTTTTTGAACATTTATACTGGTTGAATAAATCATTGCACTTCTTCACATAGCAATTAATACTGACATTTAAAAATTTGTCTAAAAATTTTGTATTGCAGTCTTTGCATATACTTAGTGAGTACTTTTTACAAACATGGTTTATTATTTGTGTAAGATCCTTTTTTAGATTACATTTTTTTTTTTAGAATAAGGTTTTCGATGTTTGCATGAAAGAGTGCAGAAACATGTTTAGTGAACTCCAATGTTTTGGCAAGAGGATAAAGTAAACTACAGCCTTCATATTCTTTTATAGCAATGTGTGTATTATCAAGATCAAATTTTGTATTAGCATCCTTATTTTTTGTGGCCAGTTTTTCAATACATGGTTGATGATCCAATTGACTACAAACCCAACCTGTTACATAAGCCACACTATTTGCAGTTTCATCATTCATTAAAATATACTCAATATTCATTGAACTATAATAATCATCAGTATTATATATTTCTTCTGATTCATTATATGGTCTATCTAATGTAATAACTGAAGTTTTTATGTCTTTTGTTAGAGCCAAAAATTCAGAAGCATCTTTTTCGCAGTTGGCATTATTTGAAGGACTAATAAGCATATTACACATATTCATACGGATTGCTGATTGAATTTTCGATACATCTGGTGTTAAGTTGTTACCTCCTTTAGCTCTTAAAACTGAAAATAGAGATTCAATACAGTCTTGAGTCAAGCGTCTCATTAATAAGTATTCAATACCATATTTTTCATTTAATTCTTTAAACAAAATTTGTACACAAATAATATTTTCTTGCCACCCTACTATACAAGGTGGTAAATTTCCTCTTTTATTGTTTATTTTCAACTCTGATAAAAATATTAAAGCTTCTTTAAAAAAATCCCAATGTAAAGAGTTTTTGGTTAACGGTCTTTTAAGAACAATTGGCTCATTTAATTTTATACTATTAAAAACATCAAACAAGTCATTAAAAAAATTAACAAATTTGGCTGTATATGCTGCTTTAGCTGATAATTTATTAAATGATACTAAAGTCAAAATACCAGCACTCACCGAATTACTTAAAGTTTGGGTTGCTAGAACATACCCGCATTGGTGAAAAAGGGGGTAGATCCAAATTAATTTTTTTTAACTTGCTTGCTAGTCTTGGTTTATTATTGCAATCAACTTTATAAAAATCTTCTATATCTCTCCAACTATATAATTCATTTGCATTTTCAAAAGTATATTTTTTTAAATTGTTTCTCACTGATTTAAGTAAATGTGGAGAATCATGTATAAAAAATACATTTTCATTGTTGTATGTTATATAAGGTTTTTCTTTTGTAACATTAAATAATTTTCTCATTTTGAGATTATTAGATCCTTGATCGCAAATAATGACTTTTGGAATAAGACCACATTCATTTAATTTTGTTATAGTGTACTCTACTATGCACTTGAGTCGATCTCCTGTAACTGAACCATTGACTATAAAGAATCCAAGTATTTGTTTCCAAGATAATGTTAAACTTTTAACCATCACAACCAACACCTGGTTGCCCTGTTTTAAGGTTTTTAAATCTTCAAAAATATCAGATCCAAAATCTTCATATCCATAAAATGTATCATTTTGTGAATTGTAGGTAATCAATTGTTTTAATGACATCTCGTCTACAATTATTGATACCAATTTTTCTCTTATAGGAGCAGTTTGAAATTTTAGTTTCAAAATATTTAATATATTTTGATTTATGCCACAAGAAACATCCAAACCTTCCAACCATCTTCTGAGAGATCGTACATCAGGCAAGCAAAGGAAATTCTTCATGAAACGATAGGCAGCAGGCGAATGGTAATATAAACCAAGGGCAAACGATTTCTCAGTCTCTTCATATCTTCGTCCTTTTTTTTTCAGTTGTCTTAGTCAAAATTCAGATTTAGCTATTATATTGGTTCTTAAAAAATTACTTCTTTTTGAATTACTCCTCCCAACATGTTGTTTATACTTCTGTCTTAATAATACAATTTTCTTTTTGCTTTTTGAAACAAGTTTTTGGCAATTTTTTAATTTTGTATTTAGTTTTTGTATCGTATTTTCTAATTTTTCAACCTTTTCCGATTCTAACTAATTATGCTCTTCTACAAAAATAATAAAATTATTATTGTAATGTGACTGACAATAAATATATTCCCAAATATTAAATTTAAAATTACACAATATTATATCTGTAGTCTGTACTTAGTTTTAGGTTAAATGTAACAATTAATACAAGCTTTTTTTATTTCTACTGAGACCAACATTAATAGTATTGTAAAAAATACTTTTTTAAAATATTTAAATACAAATAATTAAAACAAGTTATTAAACAGTAAATTAGGTACCTCCATTAGAAAAATCTCAATTTTTTAATTATAAATCAACCGATTTATAACAAACTTTTATTATTTTATTGCAGCTTTCAACGATTAACTCAATAACATGATCATTATATATCATTTTTTAATCTATGAATAAATACATAATATGCACAGTGCACATGAGATAGTTGTTAGTTACATAAAAATATTTTATAAATATTGGGACCTGACTACCTGAGGGTTTATGACCATGTGCCCATAGTCAGGCCAACATTATTTACAACATTAATTATATATACACAACATTTATTCATGCAACACAAATACCAGACCAGAGACACAAAAAAATAATAATAATTCAAACCATTGGGTGTTTCATCAATATTATTTAAACAATCTGAACCAAACAGTGAACGATTTAATTTTTTTATGCCAGTTAATTCATCACTTAATGTTGTTGCATCATGTATTTCATTATCTACTGTGAAAATATTTGATGTTTGTCGCTTTGGACTGTGTCCAAAAGATCCAAATTTTTTAAACATGTGCATTGGACTGCATTTTGTTGGAGTTTTTTTTAATTTTGTTTCTTTATTAATTTTTAATGATAGGCCTGGAAAATGTATTCATTTTGACATACATTGTCTGTCTAGATGTTATGAATAAAGTTCAAAGTTGTTACTTTTAAGAAGTGCAGTTGATGGTAAATTGATTGATGGCACTGATCCATATCTTAACCTGAAGCACATAATTAATAATTAAGTTATTAATTATAAAAAATAAGTTCTTGACAAGAGATTTAATGTTAAAATATATAGGTAATTTGTATTCTACTAACATAGGTCTGCTTGTGTTGGTCATATAATCATCCTTCGTAAAGTGAATTGAACAAATCGAATAACTTTTTGACAAATCTAAGGGTCCACATGTTTCTAATGACTTATTAATTTTTTTGTTTTGGGCTAATTCTATCCACTTTTGACAACTATAAATATAATTAAGTCATCAAAAATTATTATAGTTATTTTTTTATACATAAATACCAGATTATTTAGGTGCATAATATATCTACCTGTTTAAATCTTTCGGAAATTTATGAAATGAAATTGTGGAAGGTGATGTTATACCATAAGCTTTACAGTTAGACACTGCACAGACTTTTTTTGACACCATTATTAATTCACTATTTTAACATTTATTACTACTATTAGAATTAACACTATTGTAAGTATTTCCGATATTATAGAATAAGGAACTTGATAATATTTCTGATGCACAATAAACAATATTATATTATAATAATAAATAACTAGTAATTAGTAATCAAAAAAAAGCGGGAATTTATATTAGATTAAGGAGTAAAATAGGCAACTATTATAACAATCTCGGGGGGAAATGATAACAATTTGTTCGCCACTATTTTAGTACAGAGTGTCCTGTATTATCGTATATAGTATTTGGTACAAGTCACCGACGAACCGTCGCGCGCTCGATGAACGCGATTTGCTATTTATTTTTTTTTTGTCTAAAAGTATCAATCTTTTGCCAATCGTACTGTTTAGACTGTATCATAGATTACAATATATACCTTGTATATTTAATCTATGACTGTATAGACCGTTTCAGTAATCGAATACAAATTTCAAAATTTATACATTCTTTCCATATATTTTCTAACTTTGTGTAGCCCCCCCCCAGTTAATGTAGCATAAATTATTCTAATATTACCAAATGTTTTATTTTTTTATTGACTAATAATAAGTGTATATAATAATATGTGAAATCAAACCAAATGGCGTAATATAATAATAATATTATGGTGTAATTTATTTACCGATTTACATCGATGTCGATGTTTTCCATTTTACAAAGGCAACAATTAAAATATTATGTTATGACTTATGTTATGTAATATTATGACCTTATCGGGTCATAATTATTGTCTGTAGCGGTTTTTTTTTAAGAAACTATACTCAATGTTATTTTATGAAACAAAATATTTGTCCCTTATTTGTCATGGTTTTGCGTATAAGTAGTTTACAATGTAACCAAAAAGTGAAAAAAATATATTATAATTATAATTTTTTATAGACAATGTAAGTTAAAATTTGATCATCAAAATATCAAATATTTGAAAATTGTTTTGTGGTTAAAAATGCATAAACAATTTTCTATTCATATTTAAGGTTTGAAAATTCATCACTAGATTTTATATAATTTTTTCTTACGACAACCATAAAAAAATTCGATAGGCAAACAGTTAAAAAATGATATTAGCGTTTAAAGTTCAAATTCTTACAAAATCCGTCAAAATCACGAAAATATACCTACAAACTATTTTGTTGTAAAAAATGTATTACATTTTGAGAATTTATACCTAAGGTTTAAAAATGTAATACAAGGTTCCTCATAAGCTATTTTGTAAATGATAGTTAAATAAAAGTGAAGCGTAAGTCTCTAATAGTTTTTTATAAGCATCTAAAGTTGAAATTTCGAAAAAATATGTAAAAATCACATTTTGTAGTTTTTTTTGATGATAGTAAGTTCATAAGAAAAATTTTCTATTCAAATCAAAGATTTAAAAATTTAATAGAAGGATCTCTATAAGTTTTCCTAACTTTCTAAAAAAAAAATTTACCGGAAAATCACATTAATTTTTTATGAGCATATTGCAGGATATTCACCCGTAAACTACGGATTTCTCAGGGAACTATTTTCTTTTTTGTTGTAATTCAAAAACGAATAACCGTATAGACACTTGTAATTCCAACCGAATGTTGAGATGATAATTTTTTACACACCATACATTCAATTTTAAAAATATATAATATGTACCAAAGTATTGTTACTAAAATTTAAGAATATGTTATTCTTAACATGATACAATAAAAAAATATCAGTGTATGATAAAATATTTACTTTCCAAAAACTAGACAAATATAATTGAATACATTTCACATGGGTGCGTTCTGCGAAATTAAAAAAAAAAAAAAAAGGCTCATCTTAATAAAATAATAGTAACCATTTATTTATACGAGGGCTAACGGGTCAACTACTATATACCCAAATAATTGTCACCCCTCGGTGAACACACCCGTCGAATTAACTGTAGGTACCACATATATAAGCACTGCTGTACGTAGTTATAAACCACAATTACCTGGGCAATAAACACTAAATTCCTCAACACAACGCTACCGAACCCCCCCCCCCATGAGGTCGGAAAACCACGCTCTGCTACCAAAACGTTTGCGCTGTATCCTTAATCCTACGACTAAGGTGGTCGTCGTCGGCTACGACTTGCGTAATGTGTTGAGGAAGAGAGTAGAAAAGGTTTAACCCAAAATGAAATATATAGGTACCTATATGATATAACTACAATAATTGGTCATAAAGCGCAATGCGCAATACACATATTATACTATAATATAAAATAATAAACCAACGCAAATATAATAATATAATGGTGGGCGCTCAGAAATTACAAATAAATAATAATAATACAATACGATAATACACGTGATGTTAGACTATTGCGGAATAATGTATACAAATACAAATAATATGACATGAGCGGCATCTCCTCTGCGCGAGGTCCTCGCTGGAAAAGCGACAGCGTTTTCGATGGCATTACTTCACGCCAACGTTACATATACGCGACAACGCGTCGTTTTTAATATAATAATAATTTGTATAATTTGTATATTATATTATACAATACAATTTGAGACCGGGACGGCGGCGACCGTTTGCGACTATTGCACGACGCGAGCCGGTACGTCAACCACGACCGTCTCGTGGTTTAAGACGGTTGGCAAAACGCATTGTTGTAACTCAATCGACGACTTAACGACGAACGCGCATCGATTACAGCTTACACGAGGTTTTGGGCGGCACTGGAGGCACGCGAAACATTTGTGACAGCGAATTGACAATAATATATAAATTATAAAACGCGTCGCTTCGTCTGCCGTTAACAGCGTAAGACGATCTAACACTCACGGCGCGAATTCGTACCCGACGACGACTTAACGTCGAAAACGAGTCGTTCATAACCGCGGTATCGGTTATCGGCAAGCGGTGGCTACGGCGGCCGTCGGTCAATCTCACGATCGACGAGCTGGCGCACAGTGGGATGAAATAAATTCTAGCACGCCAAAATTCAAAAATAAAAATTGTATATAATAAGAGATATTGTATTAATTTTATGTTCTATACATAATATTGATATACATTATTATGGTCCCGAAATATTTATCTTATCGTACTAATGAAATTTGAATTGGCACATAGATGTCGATATCGAATAGTATTAAGAATTATAAGATACTCTTAGTTATCGTCTTGACATTCACCATGTATAGGTAACAGCTATTCATTTTAAAGTTTTTACTATTTTAGTAAGTTATTTTGCTTCATACTAATTTATTGTTTCATCAACATGGACAATAATAATATATCAGGTGAATTTTTAAGTTAAAACTACATATTATATTATTAAAACAATTGATTTTTTTTTCTATTTCAAACAACATTTATGATTTATAAGTACCTTTATTTTTTTATTTTGTAATAGTAAATCATTTATAGATGCAACAGTTTTCTAATTTTTTTATTTTGTTTATCTAGTTTTTTCATTATAATTTTTAATTTGTATTAAT
Source organism: Neotoxoptera formosana (assembly GCA_022818045.1). NCBI lineage: Eukaryota > Metazoa > Arthropoda > Insecta > Hemiptera > Aphididae > Neotoxoptera > Neotoxoptera formosana. Next base: position 84,369,630 of record CM040630.1, read on the forward strand.
ATTATGTCTTTATACTAGAAGCATTTGTTTAAAAAAGATTATAAATAAATAGTTATAATATTATAATAAATAGTTCTTTTTATTTTATATTTTTATTATACCTATTAGCCTATGGTTTGGATCTTTACATTTTATCATAACCATCATTATTGAACATAACAAATTGAAGCAGTTTTAACTGTTTTAAGGGAACAAAAATATCATTCTCAAGCAGAATTTTTTTGTATATTTTAGCTTTTGTTTAACCTAAATATCTGCTATCTGGACAATATGATAATTGATAAAACATCAATTTGTATTATCAATAATTATTTTATTGATTTTACCTATTGTATTATCTTAGGTAACAATAACCAGTGGCGGTTTTAGTTATAATTTTCTGAGGAGGCGATAAATAAGTTTATCGGGTGGCCCGTGGGGGACTTTGCCCCCCACACCCCCTAATATTTAAAAAGTAATAAAATAAAAAGTGCAAGAATATAAGAATCTATAAAAAAAAAAACTAAGAACAAAGTAAAAGAAACTGTTGAAACATTAGAAGCAACAGATATTAGAAACTACAAATATATTTATAGGTTAAAGTAACCATAGACTTAATTAGTCAATAGTCATAGTCCATAGAGTTAAATAATATTATAATATTCTATGCTCAAGTCTATGTTATTAACCGATTTATTTTGATCATAATTGACAGTGAGCAGTTTTGTGATAACTGATAAGGTTATACCGCTTCGCCGCGAGGGCAAATTTGTGATATCAATAAATAGTTTATAGAACGTATTTTTGTTAATTTAACCTAACTTATTTTCAATTTTACCTAGATATTTATTTGGGTGTAAATCTGATGTGACTAAGGCAGTTTTGCATTTTCTATTGGCATCAGAAAAAGATTCTAAAATCAAAATGTATACATAAATTAATTAATCTGGTGGTTAAGTAAAATCATAATAATACAAAATTACAATCCAAAAAAAAAAATGGGAACCTAAAGAATTTATTATTAATGTTGTAAACGATAAATTAAAAATGTTAGGTATTGCTTCACTAGATCAATCAATACACGTTGGAAATAAAACATGTCTACAATTCTATAAGTATTTCGAGTAGGTATGTAACATTGTTACACAAAGCCAGAATAAATCACCATTCCAATACCATTAAATTAAGTAGAAATTAATAAAGACTTACCTATGTCCGTTGATAGTGCCCGAGCTTTAAACCACTTAAAATATTGTGGAATCGGATCTGATTGTTCTGCAATATGGCGCTTGCTTTTGTTGTTGGGCCAGGCACATTTATTTTTTGAAAACCATTTGCTTGGTACAGTTTCCACTGTATTTTCTTCCAAAAAATGTATAATCGACCACATTATAGTAAAAATACGAATATATAGGTACGATAGGTATAAGAATCAGACATCAACAGTAGAGACCTAAAGTAGAGAGTCGAGAGCAGAGACACACGAGGTAAGCAAAGACAAATGACAATGAGAAATTGAGAACAGAGATTCAGAGGCACACATACTAACAGAAAAACAGTTAACAGTTTAGAAAATGATATAAGGAGTAGGTAATGCCGAACTAGCGAGTACCGTGCGACTAGCCACTAGCCAGTGGTAATAGTAATAAACTAATAAATAATAATAATAATAATTAATACGGCGAATGGCAAGTGATGACGACGGTGTCGCGCACGCATATTATCGATAATACAATAATCTATACTTATAAAATCCAAATACCACTCACTCACTGATCGCTGTATCTCAAAAACTACTCAACGTACGGACTTGAAATTTGGAATAGAGGTTCTTCTCATATTTTCACCGTGCAATAAGAAAGGATTTTCAAAAATGTTGTGTTTTAGTGGAGTAATTAACAATTATAATTATTCACCGCCAATACGTATTGTGCGGCACGGCGGCCCACGGGTTTCCAGCTACCTGCAACCTATCCTTTTTGTTCGTCGTCGTCGTGTAGATAAGAATAACAATTATTGTTCCGAGAAGTTTATCGATAAAAATAATCTCATGCATCGCGCGTACACCAATACTCCTATTTTATTATAATGAACGATAAAATGCACACCGATAACATAAACCAATACACATACAAATTACACATACAAATTCTATTGATCTAGATACGCAATAAAAAAGGAGTGTTTCTGATATTCGATTTTTAAAGAGGTGGCAAAACGGGGATCTTAAGATTCACGGTGGAAATCGAAACTTTTTTTTGTTTATTAAGTGTTGCCTTTGATTGCAAGTTATATAATATGCGAATTATTTCACAAATCTAGGTACAATTACGCCGGTTTGTCCATAAAAATAAATTAAATAACCCCCCAAAGTATATTAATACATAAATATGAAATACTCCTAAAAATCCGGGACGATCAACTATGACTTCAATACTATTTTAGGTACACTTATACAAATTGTTTTTTAACTATTAAGCTGTACTAATATAGGCTACCTATATTTTATCTCCCCCCTCAATGTGTCCGCAATCTACCGCAGGTAGATTGCCTACTTGATAGTTGATAATATACTGTTCGCATTACCATAAGCGAAACTCAGGGCAACGCCACGCGGGATGGCTAAAAATTAAAATATAATATAATTTTGCTTCCATACCTATGCAGAGTGAATTACACCCAAAAGGAGTTTTTCCGGGCAACGCCGGGTCATTCAGCTAGTATTAAAAATAAACGTACCTACTACGTAAGTTTCCACTTTCCAGTTTCGCGACACGCCAAGTCGACGCGCATCGTTATCGCAAAAGCAACGCATATAAATAATAATATTTATGGTATGACTACCGCATATTATACTGGTCACTGATACAATATACAAATATACGATAATAAAACGAATACAAATATTATTAAATACTTCCAAATTTGAATTCCTATTATATTATTATAATATTATTTGTTAATGTTGGAGGTTTTTTAAAAGTTATATATACGCCTAACTATAAAAAAGGTAGGTATAATATTATGTTATTTGTTTATAATGTTACTTATTTACTTATTAGTATTGACGTATTGTATAATTTTATAGATTAGAATTATTGTATTTAATTATATCAATTTTATTATATTATTTTTTAACAGCGAAAAAGACGTTACAATTTTAAAATGAGCGATAGGACCAGTGGCGTAACCCAGAGCCCGCAGACCCCGTGTTGCGGGGGGGGGGGGCACGGTAATTTGGGGCCCTTTGGTTTAAGTAACTTTAATAATAATAATAATAATAATAATAAAAAAAATAATAATAATTTAAAAAAAAAAAATAAATTGAATAATTGCTTTTTTTAAATTAATTAGAGTTAATCTATGTTTATAATACCTACTATATTAAACGAAATATGTTCGTAATCTTATATTAAAATAATTGCATGTTTCCAAGTGTTCCGGAAGTAGCAACCGTTTTAAAATTATTTCTTACTATACCAGTAACATCAGCTACAGCAGAACGTTCGTTCTCTAAATTAAAACTAATTAAGAGTTACTATGGCACAACAACGTTTATCAGATTTAAGTGTATTGAGTATTGAAAACGAGAAAATTCGCAGTTTAGATATAAACATGTTAGTTGACAAATTTGCTGAAAAAAATGCTAGAAGATCACAGAGATTTAAATACAATAATTTTGTAAAATTTAGTTATTAAGAGTTTAGACATTAAGTAATAATTGTGTAATAATGTAATATTAAATAAATATTTTTATTTTTTATCATATCATAACAAAATTGTAATTAAAATAAGTGATTTACCTATATCAGATTAATATTTTTTAAATAATATACCTACCTATAAAACAATATTTTAGGGGCCCATTTTTATTTTTACGGGGGCCAAATTTTATTGTTACGCCACTGGATAGGACGAAAAGACGTCGTTTGTTAGACGAAATAAATGAAGTACGACATATTGGAGGTGACCGCAATTACTACTGTACAATTGTTATTATTAATGTTTCCTCATAAAAAATAGCGTTAGAACACATATTTTAGGATAACAATTTTTGAAAAATTATTTTGGGAACTAAATTAGAAATGTGCATTTGTGCCTTGTAATCTTGTAATCAGTAGCGCCCAACTAAATGTCTTATACTTTTATGTGTGGCATAATAATGTGGCCACATGAAGTGGCAATGAACAATGATTTACTTAATATAGGTAGGCGTAATGTCAAATCAATAAGCTGTATCAGTGGTGGATCTAGAATTTTGTGGTATGGGGGAAGGGGGGCATTGTCTTTTTCTATGTTTTACGACACAAATATTAAAAAACGACCCAATTTATTAACCTAGATGGTAGGCCGATTGAGGGGGAGGCTGCCCCCTCTGGCTCCCCTTAAATCCACCACTGCACTGTCTAAATATCTGAAAACACTTCTTTTAGTCAATATTTTGGTAGTATACCTTGTAGAGGCGTGCCTTATTAATTTTAATACGCAATCACACACAGTTCGCCTTATTTTTAAAAATATATACCTGCAAGGCTACAACTGTTTTCTTATATTTGCAAAATTGTGAAATATTTTGTACTTAAATACATACATTAAAACTATTTAAACTATACATTATTGTAAGTACCTACCTACCTGCCCACCAATGCTAAGCTGTATTATAAATAGCGAATCCTTAGATTATTTTCGGCGTTACTGATTCTAATATATTATTATATTGCTGCGTTAGTTTGAAAATAAATATTATTATTATTATTCTTAACAGAGTCAAATAATATAGACTCGGAAATCGACGAACCTCCAAAAAAAATCGTCTGTCCTTTGCAACAAAGGTTGGAGAATTCAAATAATTATGTGACAAACGTTCAGGGCCCTACCTCTAGTAATAACCACTTTAACATTGAAGTAGCTCTTGATCAGCAGGATAATACATTTAAATAGGGTATGTATATATTTTGTATTTTATTCCAACGTGAGCTAATGATTACCTGATATACTTTTAAGTGGGTATACAAGTTGCAGGTAACCATACTTTTATAAAGGTATTAGGTAGGTAGGTACATACAAATAATACTTATACCTCCAATTATTTTATACAATTATGTAATTGTTAGTTGTTACATTATATCCACCAACTCTAACTCATACAGAGATTTTTTCTATCTTTTTACAAAATAAAAATAATATATTGTACCTAACAATATAGCTAGTATATAAAATATAATATTATGTAGATGATAATTTATGTTATTACCATATAGTATCTATATTTATTATTTTGTTATTACCTAAATTGACTATATTATTACACACACATATTACAGACACTATAATATATTATAGCTATATTATGTTAAATAAGCATAATAGTCTAAATTATGTAAAATTATAAGAAATATCTTAATAATTAGAAGTTAATAATATTTTAACTTTTTTTAATCATTTAAGCTAGGTATGTTATTATATAGGTGGCTCGTGGCTATGCCAATACATTAATAGATTATACGTTGTACATAATTTCAATACCTATCTCTTAAAATTTTAAATATTTTATTTAATATTTTATTAGCATCTATATTAGTATACGACATTGATTTTGTTACTGGTCTGAAAAATCGAGATGCAATAATAAATTACTTTTTTATGAATTCTAAGATTTGTACTGTTTTTTAATATAAACAACACCGTTGGTGATACATTTGACGATTCTATTATATTATCTGATTATGAAGATAACAATTATTTCAAAACATCAAGTAGTGATGATGAAACGGATGATTTAATTGCACTGCAGCAGCCAATTAACGTAATTAATGATCATCTATCAAATTGGGCCGTCGCCCGTCAGTCATAATATTAGTAATGTGCCTATGAGCCAAGAGCGGCAACCACGAAATTGCATATTGCCTAAATATTGCCCCTTAACAAAGATACGCAGGCCCTCGGTTAGGTTACCGCGCGGCGGCCTGGGCCGGTGAATTCGATGAAACAAATTATTATTTTTGTGAGTTTAAATTGAGTTTAGTTACGTTTCGGTCGAGAAAGAAACTCGCGAAACTCTCTAACCTTCCTACAGAAATGAGCTAAACACATTTTATACGGGGTATAAGTACCAGGATCGCATGCACCGAGTGCGACGTTCTTCAGTTTCGGCGGCGGCGTCGGTGCCCGTGGTTGTGGCGGCGGCAGCGGCAGTAGTTACGCTCCGTTCAACAGCCGTCACGACCACGGCATACGTTCCTGGTACATGTATGCCGTTCTTTCGGCTTTTCGACAACGTTTTCACAATGTTTTCAGTGCAACCACGGTATAGACCACGGACTAAGATATACCTAGGTATATCTTAGTCCGTGGTATAGACTATAGAAGATAAGTTATCTTCTATACCGTGGTGCAACAATCATGTCGAACGATACAAAATTAATAATAATAATAACACAGTTAACACACAGTGATAACACATTAACACGTACAAACAGACGGGTTTTAGAGGGGTTAGGTTTTTTCATTCTAAACGACGATTGCTGAGAATGATGTGTTTTTTTCGTTCGTCTACACGTCGTCGTTCGCGATGAATTGTCGAAATAATGTGAAAGTGAATCAAAATTGCATAGGAGAGGTCATTTTGAGAATTATTTCAGAATAGTTTTCAAAAGCGTTGGGAAAAACATGACAAAAAAGGTCGGCAAGTGGGCGACGCTCTGCTGTACAGTAGGATCGAGTGGGTCACTGTTATGGCCTATGGGTCACTAAATGTGTTAATTTTTGGATTCAACGATGTAAAATCATTGTACACGAAAAACGATTCTGACTTCTGAGCGAAGGCTGTTCTGTCAGCCTACGTGACTAAGTGTTCATAAATAAATAATTCATTTTACTATTAATAATACTGTAATTTTTGCCGAAAAAATTGCATTTGAAAACGTCATTGTGTGTATAAAATATAATAATATACTTGAAAAGTTTTAAGCGCTCGCTGAAAATATTTTTAAATTGTAACAAAATAACTAACATCGTTATATTTATGTATTTAAATTTCTAATTTCGTCCAAATTTTAACTTAAATTTTACCTAAAAGAAACAAAATGTCTATAAAAATCAATCATTTTAATATTAATTTTTTGGTTTATTGGTTACAACATTAACTACTAATGAAAAACCTTGTTTTAAATTTTCAATAATTAGCTATAAAAACTGAATATTTTATACATTTTTAACTACAATATAATTTGCAAACATTCGAGATTTTGATGAATTTTAGTCAACATTTTAACTTCAAATGCTTATAAAAAAAAAAATTGTGAGTATATATTTTTAATATTTTTGAACTGCTATTATAATAACTTTTGAGGAATACAAATATTAAATTAAAAGCTTTTTGACCGAACAAAAGTATAATTTTATACTAAACAAAAATTAATATTTATAGAAAAAATCGTCGTCATTGACTAAATCACTGTTATAGTAATAGTTATTTTAAATTTCCACCATAATTACCCATTCACCCATCACAAAAAAAAAAATAACAATAATAATATTTCCATCATTTCAATTTTTTTTAGTAATCTGGATTCTGGAATATTATATAGTAGTAGTATAGTAATTTCAGGTCAATGATGAAAAATAACAATTTACTGGTGATTATATTAAATACTGTGCATGAAAAAATTAGAATTCAGATATACGTATCACTACAACAGCCCTCCTGTCGAATTATCATGTATTATTTTTAACAATTTATTAATGCATTTTTACAGGGTACATGATATATTACATCCATGATTGGCCCAAAGAAATTAGAAGATAATAACTTTTCCAAAGTGTATTTTTATGAAAAATAGAAAACCATATTTAAGACAAATAATGTATAAAATTAAGTTTTTAGCTGCGGAGCACTCAAGTTGCACACACATACTATCATAGGTAAAACAATTTTATTAAATTATGCAATGCAATAGTATATGATATTGACTTATTGAACAACAATAAACACAGCAAAAGCTATCACTCCATCCAGTTTACGTTTAAACCAAGAAAAAGAAGCAGACATTTCTGCTCAATCGTCCAATGATAATTTAGGTAGTGACATTTGTTACTCCAGAGAAATCAAACAAGAACTACATGAGGCCTTAACTACTGAATTATGATTCATTATGATGATGTATGTATTATGTTAATACAACATTATCATACAAATCTTAAACCATTTAACATAAACTTATTGTAAGAGTATCGTGAAAAGGTATCAAATATATTATATCAACTCACTTTCTTCTCAGTTCAAATTCAACTTGATGCCTTTTTACTAAAATAACTATTTAACTTAATAGTTTACCTATTGTTGATTCATGTGTATAATTAATAAACTATAAAAGAATATCAAATACCATATAATGCAATCCCTGCAACAAGAGTAATATATTAAAAAAATAATTATTTAAATATTTAAAAAGATATTTCATAAATAAATCATGCATACCTAAGTATCAATAATACTCATTGGGAATATGTTCAATAAATCAAGCAAAATATTGATTTACCGAAGCCAAGTTGGGCAAAAAAAAACAGCTATCTATTGATATGTGATTTGGACAAAGAGAAAAGTCCAATAAAAATAAAAACTTAAATTATTATCACTTTTCAAAGATACTTTATTTTAACGTTGATAGAGTGTTTTATAGGTTTTCAGCGGTAAGGATGTATAACAGCTATGAATTATAAGATTTATTGATACATTAAGATGAATTGACATGCTTGAGCAGTTAAGCCGAGATCTCTAAAAGTGCTTGAATTATTTATGTAATTATAATTAATCGGGAAAAAGTAACGAAGTGGGTTCGGAAATGATATGTTTGCATATTTCAACAGAATGATATAAAACCAACTAAATTAGTTAAGTATAATATGTGTATTGCATATCAATTATTTCTTATAAAATATTGTTATATATTTTTTTTTTTTAAATTTCCATATCAATAACTTCTTGGCAAATACAGAAAATATGATGAACCAATATAATACCTAACCTCTGTAAAGAAATTTAATTATGATGTATTTATTATTTTAAAACAAAGTTGAAAATACAATAATTATTTTCCTACTAATAACCAATTGTTTTCAAATTATACTACAAATTGATGTAAAGAATAAATTATGATTAATTTTAACTAAAAATAAATGGTTCATTATAACATAATTAATTTATATATATGCACATAATATACATTGAAATGTTTTAGTTCAAATAAAGTACCTACACAATCATATCTCTCTTTTTATTAAGCTCACATGTCGAGTACCTACCTATATAATAAGTCAGTTGTATGAAACTGTTTTAAAAATAAAGTTACCATAAATATATGCTTAATTATATAGCACTATATATCAATCAGTTGTAAATATTAACAAGAAAAACATTGTATTTTTGAAATAAAAATTATATTTAGTCAATTATGGTAATATGATTAATCCATAAAAAACAGTTAAGTAATAAGTTATTACTAGAGCGCGGATTTACATTCTCTTAAAACAGCCAAAAAAATTGAATTTATTAAAAATTTGAATATATGCTTGTAATATTCTTTAAAAATATTAGTAAAATATGCAAAAATATGCTTTTTATATCAATTTATTTATTTTAACATAAAAATTAATAAAGATAAATATGAAGTAATAATAATAAAAAAAATAATAACATTATTTAAATAATAATTAATAGTTAATATACACTACTTATATGTTTTTTATATTTTTTAACCTTTATTCTTAATTTTAAATTTACAAACAAAATAACACAAATTAAAATAAAAAAATGAAATAAGAATCTTTGTTAAAATAAATTAGTCTTTAGTAGGTAGAAAAAAATAGTAACTTTTACTTTATTGACCAGTCTTATGGTTTTTCTTAAATACCTATATAAAAAAAAAAATATATTGAAAAATGTGCAATTAGGTGCATAATTATTTATGTATCACGCATGAAACAATTTATTACAATGTATTGTTCCATATGTTCAGGAGTCATGTGAGTTCTCCTATCACTTAAAATATGCTTATACAAACTAAAAGATCTTTTGACATCTACAGATGTTATTGGTGAAAATTTCATATTTGAAGCCATATCTGGTGAATAAGGTATTGGTAAATGTCCATCTTCATCTCCGGATAGCACTTTTTGTATAATCGTGGTTGAAATGTAAATTTTTTTTTATTCTTAGAAATATTTCGATACATATATTTTTAATTATTGAAATATGCAAAAATATGATTTTTTATAAATATATTCTTTTAACATCAAAATATGCACTTATATGCAAAATAAAATTTTGTATTTAGATTCTTTGTACTATGAATCGCTGACATATCTTACTCTCGTAGTTATGCATACATTCATTAAAAAGATGTTTTTACATAGATATCCGCGCTCTAGTTATTACTAATAACTAATAAGTAATAAGTAATAACCATTAATTGGTTTTCTGTTAGATTAGCAGAAAAGAAAAATGTATCTGTTTTAAATTACTAATATGTACCTATTGTACCTTTATACAATTTAATATACGTATAATACGTTCTTAATATCTTATATTAATTATTATGTGTAGGGCTTGGACTTTATAACACAGCCATACAGGTATTGAATATGTGCTATACTATGACCTAGAAAATCTTAAAACAAACACTATAATCAGGGCTCGGGACTTATAGCACTTAAAATCATTAAAATAAGCGCTTAAAAAAGCACTTAAAAACATCATTGTAAGCACTCAAATAAGCATTTAAAAAACTTAAATTTAAGCTAAAATATTTATTTAAAAAAAAAACAATAAAATAAAAAATAAAAATCTTATCTTTATATTATAAAAAAAATTAATTAAAAAAATATTTATTAAAAAAAAAACAATAAAATAAAAAATAAATCTTATCTTTATATTATAAAAAACTTCATTTTCAAAGCCCGGCTATAATATCCCTAAAAACATGAAAAACATAAACAACAATTATAATGGTAATATTTTATGCTTATCAATTTCTGGGTTGATATGTGTATTTTCTTTTTTCTCGATTTTTAATTTTTGAAGAATTATTAAATATACTTACATTTGTATATATTTTATTACAATTGTATTAAACCAAATTGTACTTTAGCAAGTGCTTGAAATGAACAATTTTCTGAACTGGAACTCATTTGTTTTCAAGTATACCCAATTTTAAAGGTTTGTTTCTAAAATGTTAACCCTTTTTTAATACTTAAAATTACTTAAGTACTATTTTAAGGACATCACCTCATACTTTTTAGTCCTCTTAACATTTAAAACAAATGAACCCTACTTATTTACACATGTGTGTGTGTGTTCTCAATTCTCATGATGTAAAGTTTAAAGGTCTGTAGTGAATGCATTATTAAAGATAATGGTCATAGTTTCATAGAAAAGTTTAAAAAATATATTTTCCAGGACTAGAACGCCAACGGTTTACAGGATTCAAATCATTATACCGCATGGGCACTGGGCATGATATCGGATATATTTCATTAATTTAATAATATCATATTTTATTAAAGCTTACTTAATTACCTACCTACTTATTATAACTGAGTTCCATTTTGTACTATTTTCCTATTTACAACAAATTCTTGAAGTTTTAAAAATTCAAATTTTTTTTATTTCAATTCCCATAACTCACAATATGATTAAAAATCAAAAAAGTAAAAATTATTAAAATATTAATGTATAATATTATTTAATTATGTTAAATTAACTATATTTGATGATCGTCAATTTATCAATCACAAAAAAAAATACAAGTAATACAACATTTATATTTTTGAATTTTAAGTTTTAAATTATTTAAAGTATAATGATTTTTAAACATGAGATATATTCGTAGTATGTGATTGCCGATTGGTGTATGATAAGTGCTGCAGTTGTAGTTCTAACATATATTGTTGACTGTCGTCAATATAATTTTATAATATTTACGTACCTATTCTGTGCTGAAATATATTTCAGGAATTATGTACCTAATTTAAATAGGTCAGGCCAGCGAATCAATGTGTGCTTCGACAGTTAGAATATGTGCTGAGGCGACAATAAAAATTTGATATTCAACACAGCCGCACGCGCCCGCACGGTCGTTAATCGCTGTTGTCGTAAGACTCGGTAAGAGCGCTTAGGTGAGACGGTTGTACGTGAGCGAGCGACGATTGCATAGCAAGAGGCAAGGGCTAAAATATGCATTTTTGCGTGTTTATATTTTTGATACAAATAAAAGTGTTCCCGACACCAAAGAATTAATGTGTTTGAATATGATATTACTAGGGCTAGGATTTACATGTGAATACATATTTTTACTAAAACATGATAAATTAATTATGGTAAATGATCAATTTGTTCCACGTGATTTGCTATAAAATAAGACACATTTTTACATATTTCGTCATAAATAAATATTTTTACATTATTTGTAAAATTTCCTCTTTTTTTACATACTTCATAAATTGCATTCATAGTCCTACTAAAAAGTAAATTAATTTATATGTCAATTTACATCATACAAATTGATATTTTACCGGTTAAGTAGTATTATACATTTATACTTCGATAATAGTACACGTAAAAATTGTAAGTGAGCAGGTTATAAGGTATAGCTTGCAACTTGAAAGTATCAGTTAAATATTTATAACTTGACCGGTGAAATTTGCCTAATTTTTTGCCTAGTGAAGTTACAGCCATGAAGTATGAGCTGATAACTACATCTTGTGATGTGGAACGTTCTTTTAGTAGATAAGTCAGCGTTAAGACCAAATCGTCGTATAATTTTAATTTTGAAAATTTAAAACACTTTATGGGTTGACATTTTTTTACTTTGAATTGAGTAAAAATTAAAAACAATGAATTGTATTATTAAAAAATTATTCAGAATCACATTTTAATTAAACAACGTTTACATATTTTTTTATTAAATATTTCTTATTTTTTACTACATGTTTTGGCCATTTTAATTACATATATAACTAATGTGGCAGTCAATGACTTATTAAGTATATTAAAAACATCACTGTTTCAAAACCCTACCGAAAGACTCTAGGACTCTTTTAAAAACAACTGTATCATCAAAAAAAGTCGAAGTGAAGAACGTCAACCCGGGGGCTTATTATCATTTTGGCATTGCGAATTGTATAAAAAATGTTACCCAATTGAGAGGCATTGATGACTGTTTAAAACTAGTTTTTGGTATTGACGGGTTACCTTTAAGTAGGAGTTCTGGTAGTTACTGGCCTATATTGTGTTATGTAAGACCATATAAAGAAACCGTTTTTCCCATCGGTATTTATTGTTGCTATAAAAAACCAGAGGACAGTAATGCATTTTTAGTTGATTTTTATAAAGAAATGTCATATTTAATTAAAAATGGCATAATCTTTGAAACAATAGATAAAAGACGTAGGTAAACAAGTAGTTTTAGATACTATCGTATGCGACACTCCGGCCAAATCGTATATATTAAATATTAAAGGTCATTCAGGGGTTTTTTTCCTGCACCAGGTGTGAAACACAAGGTTTTTATAAATGTAATAGACTTTGTTTCCCTGCTATTGACGAAGAAAAACGCATCCACGAATCTTTTATAAGTAAAATGCAGGAAAAACATCATTTAGCCAACACAGAAATATCAATTTTGATCAATTTACCAAATATTAATATAATTAATGTGTTTTGTCTGGATTATATATGCATCTTTGTTGCTTAGGCGTTACCAAAAAGCTTTTAAAATTATGGCTGTTCCCATTTTCCCAAAGTCTAAGGGCCCAAAAAATGTTAGAATTACTTCAACAAAATTTAACGAAATAAATACAAACATTCTAAACATAAAATCTTGTATTACCTCTGATTTCCCTAGGAAACCTAGGAGTTTAGACGAGGTGTCTAATTTCAAGGCAACCGAGTTTCGGCAATTTATTTTGTATGTTGGGCCTATTGTGTTGAAAAACAATATATTAACGATAAATGTTATTCTAATTTTCTTTGCTTACATGTTTGCATGATAATTTTACTGTCCCCAAATTTAACTAAAATGCTTAATTTTTGTGATGAACTTATAAAATATTTTATAAATTAATTTTGTTTAATTTATGGCTCGGAACATGCATCACACAATATATATGCACTCCAACATCTTATAGATGATTACAATAATTTTGGTCCCTTAGACAACGCAAGTGCTTTCCCTTTTGATAACCATATGAGAATACTAAAAAAAACAATGAGAAAATCAGCTCAACCGCTACAGCAATCTGTAAAAAAATATGAGGAAAAATTTAAATTCCAGAAATGTACCAATACAAATAGTCCGGCCGACACTATATTAAAAAAACAACATACAAATGGACCCTTATTGCAAGATTTACACAACCCACAATATAAAATTTTAATTTTAAAAACTTTTCAAATAAATATTACCTCTTCAGATAATTATATTTCTACTAAACTATAAAACAAATTGTGAAAATTAAAAATATTTGTTATGATAAATCTGGAGGGATAGTAATTTATTGTAGGTAAATCGTTTTCTAATTTAAGGTCTTATTATAACAAACCCATTGATAGCACAAAAATTGGTATTTGTGTAGTTGATGATCTTTTCACGCGCGGAATATGGATATTGGAGTATACACGATATTGAATGCAAATATATGATTTTAAAAATCCAAGATCAAAAAATAGGTTTTCCAATCATACACACTTCATCACATAAATTTTTATAAATATACGTTTGCTATAATAGGTACCTGCTCCTTTAAATAATTATATTTTATTTAAATAAGTATTTAATATTGTTTTTATTCTAACTATATATACATTATAATATATATTTGTATTCAGTACCTATATAATTGTTAAATTGTAACCATTTGACCACTGTAACGTTTATGATAATATCATATAATAGTATTATAATACTTATAATTATTTTCATTTTTATAATTATTATATATTATATAATTCTGACTATCTTATAATTTTCACTGCCTATTTTAAGATATTATTACAAATTGTATGATTTGTATTTTCGTATTTTTAGTTTTACTTTTACAGTTTGTATTTGTGTCATAGTACTATATATTATAATATAATTATAAATATTAGAAAGTAATCTTTAATTGGAGATGGGTGTTGTTTAATACAAATCTAGGATGTTAACAATAAGTAAGTAACTACAGTTAATTGGAATTATTTAAATAAAAACTAAAATTCTCTGAAACAAAAAATACCCCGCTATTACGTAAGTAGGTATATTAACTTATATGGTGTTATATGTTATGAATCGGCGAAGTTAACGAAATTAAAGCCGGGTTTACACACAACAATAAATGCCAGAAATTTATCGTAACGATCGAATTGTTTGGATTTATCGTAATAATAATATATTAGTAATAATAAAATATATTTGTTGACGGACGCGCGAAGGACAACGAAAACTATTTTTAATAGTATTGATATATAAGATATTTTTATGTTTTCGTGTTCATCTGATAAAATGGGCTTCCCCGAAGTCCATAATATAGGTACTGATAATTTATATACTGTAACCAATAGGGTAATGACCGGTTAATGATGGGTTATTACACTCAAAATAATACGGGGAACAACCCGTAACTATCGCTTTTTTCTTCGAAGCGTACGGGTCTGAGACCTGAGTGATAGCCATAATAATATGATGTGCATATATATAATAATATTTTATAAGCTAATAAAATATATAGTAACATAACCGGACCCGGACATTTCGCCGCGGGACTATTCGCTGCAGACCGTTTCGCCGCCGGACCTATTCGCCGCAGACCCTTTCGCCGCGACCGTTTCGCCGGCGAATCGGCGAAACAATATTAAGGAAAACCGAGTTTCACTCGAGGTGGTTTTACACAACAAGTCGAGGGATATTTTCGATTTGCGGAGCGGAGCGACGGCGCCGAGGAGCGTAGCGACGAGTGCCGATACACGCGTAATCACTGAAACTTTTAATTTCCATAACTTTTGAACGGGAAGTTTCCGGAAATTTTGAACGGTAATAGTTTCCGGAAATTTTGAACGGTAAGTTTCCGGAAATTTTTTCTAACATTTTTGAATTCAGCATAAGAAACCGTATACCTATTGAAAAAAAAAATTATATATTTTAACTACAAATATATCATTAATCGCCATTTTGTTATTGCTATTGTTGGCTATTAATGGCGAAACAGTCCGCGGCGAAAGGGTCTGCGGCGAAACGGTCTGCGGCGAATAGTCCCGCGACGAAACGGTCGCAGCGAATCGGTCGCGACGAGATGTCCTAGACCCTAACATAACAGCTATAGTTGACTGCAGTAGCTTTAGTATACAATATGATCAATATAATAATAAATCTGGTGTAGAACTTACTGTAAAACAATTGGCAAACCACATACCTAGGTAGGTGTATTGTATATTATGCTTGTGTATATAAAAACTTAATGTATAATAGTCTCGCTATCGGTTGTATCGGTGTGCTGTTTCTTCTCGGTGTTACTTATGCACAGAAAGGAGTCTCTAGCGAGACTCTTCGATATGTGTATAAATGTATAATATGTTGCTGCCTGCTGGTTTTGTGAAAAACTCAATAGACATCGCGTAAGCCTGACTATGTAGCCATGTAGGTATCTATATTACGATTATCAGGTCGTAATACCGTCTATAAATACATTATATAAAGACTATATAAAATAGGATGTATAATATTACTATAAATAATATTGTACCAACCGCGGTATAGGAAAAAATTTTGTTAGATGGTATAATGCCATAATAGTATATACTATTATACTACCTATATAAAATATATTATTATATAAAATATATAACAATATCATATTATATATAATGATTAATGTGTATATTACATATATACCTATAGCTTTACTGAAAATAATGCAAATAAAGTTTTATTAAATATCTAAGAAGTGTTAAATAACTGTATTTACAGCTCAATTTTAATTTAATGTGTATAGAGTCTTAACTTGGTAACCTATAGTAAATGTGTATGGATTAAGGCTTATAATAAGCATTAGTTATGCTACTCTATTTAAATGTTACTCATTGTACCTACGTTTATTCAGCATTGCATAGAAATTAACTTTTTAATACTTAGAATTTAAACTAAATTAAGTGTTTATATAGCCTTTAAAATTGATTCTAATTTAAATGTTTAGAAATTAACATTTAATCTAATTTTATTATATCTTATTTTTCGAACCTTTAAAATTCAATTCAATCTCAACGTTTATCAAATTTTTAACATTGGTAAATGCTATCTGGGTATAATGTATAATATTATATTATTTCAACGCTGTTTTTATACCTATGTGAATATGTGATCTATCAATATCGATATTCGATTGTAATTTAGGTATAGATAGGCGATATTAAATAATCAATATTACACCTACCTATTTTATAGAAAAGTTGTGTATCGTGGGCACGTGGGGACTATATTACTAAATATCCGTTTGAAATATGCCCGACGTATTAAACGATAAAATACAAAATATAAATAACTATATAAACTCGTTATAGTAATTTATTAGTTCCGATATGAGATTGAACTTTATCTTAATCCGCCGAGTGGGGTACGAAGATACGGAATATTATATGCCGGATCAGTGCACTACATATTATTATTGTCTTCTGTGATCGACAGTCAGTCGTCACCTGCAGATTGCAGTACGATATTGTTTTTCAGACTTCAGTGGGAACGCACTCTTGCAACAGTGAGCGTCGTCTGTTCAAGTCAAATAAATGTGAATCGATTTTAAAAAGTCGAAAGGAAAGGAACTGTGAAAACGCAACTTACAGAAACAACGAGATAAGAAATTACAATCAAAGACGACCACAAAAAGACTGCAGGTAAGATTAATATTATATAATATTTAGTTGAATATTTTTTAACATTCGCATATCGCATTATTTAATTATACGTACAATTCGGTAGGTCGCACACCAAACAAAAAATATTTGCGGGACCGTTGTACGTATTGTACCGCCATTATATTATTTGTATTTACGTATGGCTACCATTAATTAATAGTAAATTAGAAATATATTTTATAAAGATTAGAGATTAATTTTATTTTTGGGTACGTAGCCGCGATAGAAGCCTCTACGAAGTCAATATTGTAGTGAATTAATTGTCAGTTAAATTCACTGAAATTCAACGTTAATCTAAGTATATTATCTTAACTGTTTAAAAGTATTAAGACGACTCATTAACTATGTAAACTTGATTACTTGAGAATCGATGTTAGTTATTTAAATATTTTTGGGGAGTTAAATTTACTACAAGTTTGGGTTATTATCTAAATTTTTTAATAGTTACAATAAACATCAATGCACGTTAAACGTTGTTATAACTAGACAAAGATATGTAGTTGATTTGACTGCTTTAATTTGAGGTTATTTTAACTAAGTACATACACGATGCATAATAATATTATAATACCTATGTATGGTATATATCTATATATTTCTATTAATATTATAATATTTATTAAACCCCGCCAACATGAATGCCAAATATGAGAATATCATTGCGATTGTTTGTACGAGCGTATGTATCGTTATTAATAAATTTACCTCAGTGTACCTACTGGGTTAATTTCCTAAATAATTATTAGTGGTGTATTTCATAGGTGCATGTATTATACTTATACCGATAATACCTATATTACTTTTGGGATTTTTGGTTATTTTGGCCATTTTATTACCTATTAGGTCCTACTGGCTACTATTGTAGTAGTTTATTAGTAGGTATACATTAATTGTACATTCAAAGCTGCGATTAGTTTTTTAACTATAATACGGCTTTTTTAACCGTAAGAAGTCAACTCTAAAATAGAAGCCTATCGTACCTAATTATTTATATTTATTATTAAATATGTGACAGACAAATATTATTGTTATATACACTTATTTATTTAACCTATTTTTGTTATCATGATGCGATCTACCCACCTACCTAGTACGACTTATAATATAAATATATAAATTACCTATATACTTATACTGTAATAGCCAATAGGTACTCGATCCATAATTATTGACAGTAATGATACTGTACGAAATGTGGAAAAATAGTTTATTTTTGTATGTCGATAATAATGTATGTGCATACTGCATATTGTTAATCTTTGGTGGCAGGAAGAAAGAGCTTAAGTCAATATTATCTACCTTTGAAGGCAGTTACAATTTAGAAATCCCCGTATATTATTGATAATTCACGAAATGTGGAAAAATAGTTAATTTTGTAAGCAAATAAATATATGTGCTTATTGTTAATCTTTGGTAACAGGAAGACCTTATGTTAATTTTATCAACCTTTCAAAACGGTAAATAATTTAGAAATTCCCACGCGTTCGATTATTTTACCCGTAGTACCTTTACCTATATATTTTTAAGATCTCATGAAGTCATATTGGTACCCACCATATAGAAATAGATCATGTTGTCAACACGGGTACGCATTTAAATTTTAGATTCTAAACGGATGAGCTAGGAATGTATTGGTTCTACAATGATGTGTGTTTTTTTTTTGTGTCTGTTATCACTTTTTGGAGCAGTTAAAGTGCTCCGATTTTCTTCATTAGAATCTCTTCCAGTAGGAAAAAGAATCTAGTTGGTACTTTGGAGTGGTAAAAACTAAAAAATTACCTACCAATAGATTTCAAACGCGTCGGGAAAAACGAGAATTTTTACGCGAAGCCAGTTTTTGATAAAATCAACATAAATACCATACACATAATATTAATATTATTATATGGTATTATATACCATAAAATACCATCAACATATTATGTAACACCAAAAGTAATAACAGTAGATAATATATGAAATTTTCAAAAAATGTTTATATTAGCATTTTCTATTTACATTAAATATTTCAAAATTTTTTGACTTTTTTTAAACTTTTTATTGGCTTAATAAATATTCTGATTTTTTTTTTTATTATTATTGTCGATTGCTATTTAGGAATGTATTGGTTTTACAATGATGTGTGTGTTTTTTTTTGTGTCGGTCATCACTTTTTGAAGCAGTTAAAGTGCTTCGATTTTCTACATTAGAATCTCTTCTGGTAGGAAAAAGAATCTAGTTAGTACTTTGGACTTTGGAGTGGTCAAAAGTAAAAAATTACCAATATATTTCAAACGCGTCGGGAAAAACGAGAATTTTTACGCGAAGCCAGTTTTTGACAAAATCAATATAAATACTATACACATAATATATGGTATTATATACCATAAAATAACATCAACATATGTAACACTAAAAATAATAACAGTAGATATATGAAATTTTCACAAAATGTTTATATTACCATTTACTACTCACAGTAAATATTTCACTATATTTTGACTTTTTTTGAGCTTTTTATTGGCATAATAAATATTCTGATTTTTTTTTATTATTATTGTTGATTAAAATTTTTTCAATTGGATAAAAACTTGAAAATTTAATACAAGATTCTTCATAATTTGTTGTAAGTGAAAAAAAAATAGTTGAGCATAAATCTCTAATAGTTTTTTAAAAGTGTCTAAAGTTAAGAATTCTCCATAAGTTATTCTACATTTCACAAAAAAAAAGTTTACAGAAAAGTCAAACTAATTTTTTATGATCGTTTGAAATTAGACATTGAATATTTACCAGTATACTAAGGATTTCTCAGAAAATAATTTTCTTATTTTGTTGTAACTCAGAAATAAATAACCATAGACATTTGAAATTTTTACATTATCATTTTATATTTTGTTGGGTTAAAATGCTTGAAAATGAAAGGTTCCTCATAAGTTGTTATAATAATAGCTGTTCAAAAATATAAAAAATACATAGGCACAATTTTTTGTCAAAGAATTTAAAGTACAAATGTTTTCCAAAATGTATCAAAATATTGAATATTTGCTAATTGTTTTGTAGTTAAAATTTCATAAAACGTTTTTCGTACCTCAGTAGTTATTAATATAACCAAAAAATCAAATGAATATATTGACATGGTTGTTTTTTATAGACATTTTCAGTTCAAATTTATATTTGAAGAGAAATAGTTTAAAAGAAAATTGAGAGCACAATGTAAATAACAATCATTAAATAAATTAGGGTCAGGTTCGGACTGGGCCACTGTGCTAATGTGCATTTGCACAGTGGGCTGGTGTCATATTACCCATGGTACAAAATAACCCAATGTGTATTGTATTAAAAATATTTTCATTGCAGAACAGTGGGCCGATTGGGTCCCAGTCTGCCCCTGATTTGGGTGTATACATAATTGCAATAACATCAAACATGAATAATATTTAATTATAATGTAAAACATTATTTGATACATATTTAATAATAAAACCAACAATGATAATAATTTGTGTATTCTAAAAATAAAAAAAAATAAAAAAAAAGAAACTAAACAATTAAATGCACAGAACAATGTATTTAAATCTTTTAATTAATTTGGTTGGGTTGTAGTCTTTTATAACACAAACACGTTGAACAACGATAACATTTCCCCCCACATTATCAATTAGAAAACAATTACCTATTAGATAAGTAAAAACATAATGAGTTACTTAACAATTTTAGACTAAATACAAATTAAATGTGTTTGATATTTCTATATTTTGTATTTTTGTATTTCATGTAGGTTATCAGTTAATAAATTAATATACTTATCACTTTTTTAGAAGTGTCATCAATGGCTACTAGAGAGCTTAGCTTGAATCACCTATAGCTGGCTAATTGTATTTTAATCATGAAACGAATTTATTGTTTGCCCACACTCATTCAAACTCCTAAATATCTAAATTTGCTACTGAATAAATTATTTAATATAAATTTCCTCCCCATAAATCATAAACAATGAGTAAGAAAATAAGAACATTTTCATAGGATTTCTACTACAATATTATATTACTTAATAAATATTTATCAATGATTTTTTATGGATTATATTTACTTTTAATATTATTATATTTATAACTTTTAAGTCTTGAGATTAAACAACAAGGTTAGATACCTAAATTAAATTGAATGTATAAATTTAAAAAAAAAATCTGATACCTATTATTAATGTTAGTAGGTAATGTAGGTATCAATTCATTCGTTTTGAGTAATAATTCTTGTAAAAAAAAAAAACATTAACTTATAAAGAACATTAATGAGCTGCCCTAGAAGCAAAAAAAAAAACAAGATCTAATTAAACATGATACTAATATATTGGCTATACATTTTGAACATTATGGTAAATTGTAATATACTTATTGTATATTATAATGATTACTTCATCAATTTGCGCATATAGATGGTTTATCTTTATGTGTTAATGTATGTTTATACATTGTTCGGTTTTAATAATATACCTACCGAAAAATATGATAAATTATTCAATTGGTTATTTTTAAACCTCTGGCATGAACTTGACATTCTGTAAGTTTAAATTATCATTTATCAAGTATCAATGTGTAAGACAATACATTCGAAAACTCAATATGTATAATCTCAATCAGCATAACAGTACAAGAAAGTCCAATATTGTCTAGCTTGTAAGTAAAGGCCACTGGAAAGCATGGTGTCCTGCAAGCTTGTATGACATTTATAAATTTGAATAATAATTCAACTTGTAGGTAGCTAATAAATGGCAAGCATTGCTAAGTGTTGTAACAATAATCAGCATATTAGAATGAACCTATATCTTATATGTTTGTGTAAGGTGGTATAATTTCAGATACACATGGATGTCTGAAAAAAATATATATTAATATCAAAATGTATAATAAATATATTACAATAAGTAATAAAAAAGGCTAATAACTTTTGTTGTCAATGCTCTAGCTCAAAAAAATAAAAACCATAAGAAAAAAAAAAGGAAAAAATGTTCTGTGGGTAACAGAATAACCTAGGTACATTAATTTCAAGACTTAAATTTTATAAACATTATTTATTTAGTTCAAGATATAAATTATTGTTAAAAATATTAAAACACTTTTTAATTGCAATCGAATTATAATAGGTATACCTATATTTAAAGTATTTTAAACTTAATTTAATATTGTAGTGTGTATACTACATGATTTGTATATATAATTTTACACAAGTTTAGGTATTTTATTTTGAAAAATAATTGTAGTACCTTACTATAGTAATAATATATAATATAAAAAAAAAAAAAATAATGTATAATAATAATATATGATATTACTGCTCAGATTTGTTTATCAAAAACAATAAAATTAGTTTTTAAATTTAATTTACATATGGGTGCATAATATAATCAATGATTAGAAAGATTGTGAAGTGAAAGACAGTGAAAGATTTAATATAGTTATTGGTTTATACTTACGTGCGGAATGTTTGTTTCTCGCATCCCTTGTGGCGTTTCGCTGCGACCGTCGATACCATTATTTCAAGACATCTTTTACACATAAACAATTCGCCGGCCACCGGATCATGAATTCAATATCAGTGTATGATAAAATATTTACTTTCCAAAAACTAGACAAATATATTTGAATACATTTTACATGTGTGCGTTTGGCAAAATTAAAAAAAAAAGCTCGTCTTAATAAAATAATAGTAACCATTTATTAATAATAGCAACATTTATTTATAATAGCAACAAAAAATACAGCTAAAAAAAAAATTAAATACTAAATAATTCAAAAATACTATGTTCGTATTTCAACAACGAAATTGCAGGGGTTATAGTCCCCTATAGTTTTATGAATTTCTTCGTGGTTGGAAACTTTATCCTTGCGGTCGAAATGACGACCGCAAGTGGTACACCGATAAAGCTTTTCTTCCGGTACGTATCTGGAACAAACAATTTATTATAATACTGGAAAATTAGGAATATTAAAAGCCACACATTATCAACTGTCACGATTCCAGAAGAGATGGGAGTTAAAACTCTAAAAAAAAATGTTCGCAGCTTTTATTAATTCATTAAATCGATCAATATGGATAGTTTCAAAACAATAATATGCACTTCTATACGCATTGAAATATAGTACAATCGATAATATTAGTATAATAATATTCCGCAAAAGTGGCTCCTAAATATTAAAATAAAAACTCTTTATCGCACAGTCGATGACCACAGTGGCGCAGGAACTATTTTTCAGGAAGGGGGGCAAAATATAAAAAGCATAATTACTCTACTATATTAATTTTTGTTTTATAACGGAAAACCTTCTTTAATAAATATATATTTATTTATTATTAATAAAGGCAGTATATGATAATATAAGCTACAACTCTACAATAATTATTTAGATGTATTAAAGAAATTATATTATAATATAAATACATTATATTTATACATTTATATATTGAAACAAAACAGAAAACATATTTACTTAAAAACTGAAGTTTTATTTAAAATTAACAATAAATAAATAAAAAAAAATATCAAATTAACTCCACATAGGAAATCAACATAAATATAAAAATTATATAAACGTATAAAAAAAATGTAATATAATATAAATACATTTATATATTGAATATTGAAATGAAACAGTTAACATATTATTTACTTTATAACTGAAATTATATTAAAAATAAACAATGAACACAAAAAAAAATTAAAAATTAAAATAAAATAAACTTGACATAGGAAATTAACATTTAAAATATTTAAAGAAAATTGATACCTGTAATATTAATAAAAATTTCCGAATGTTGATTTTCTTTGTGAAGTTCTAGAAACAAATTCTTTGGCAATTAACTTCAAATAAATTTTTGCTGTCATAGACTTATGAACATGTAAAATCATCATATGAGTTAATCTTTTTTGGGTCATTGTGGACCTCAAATAGGTTTTTAATCTTCTCAATGCACTAAATGAACGTTCAGCGGTCGCTGCAGATGCTGGTATTGTTAAAATTAATTTAATAAGTTTGGTGATTTCAGAAAACAGAGTATCTTTTGCATTTGAGTATTCATTTCTCAAAATATTAATAATATCTGGAATAGTAGTTGTAGATACTATAGATGGTAACATAAGAAGCTGTGCATAAAGCTTATTTACATCAAAATCTTCATTCATATAATTTAAGCAATTATTAAGTTCTTGGTGAGTTTTTGTTTTTTGATCTACAAGTATGTTTTCTAATTTTACCAAGTTTTTTAGACCTTGTTGATTAAAACGTCTATCAATTTCATTTATCAAATAGTCAATTATTTCAAACATATCTTTCTTCAATTCACATATTGGTGATAATTTTGTAGAAGGGTTATTTGTGTATTGAAGTCGTTTTGGTGTTTTTATGATGCGTCTATTGTCGTCAAGTGGTTCTAATTCACATAATTCAGCATGTAAATTCACGGTATTTAATATCTTTTCAAAATTTTCATTAGTTCTGAATGATAGTAATGTTTTCTTCAATGTATCAGCAGCTTTAATAGAATCAGATGCACAAAATTTAGGATTTTGTAACATTTTTGCTAATTGTTCTACTGGACCAAAGATATTGCACTAGTCAAAAAAACATTGTTTTAAATTTTTTTAATTTTTTCACATATCCTCTTAGTGTTGATTTTTTATCATCTGCTATGCAAACACTTCCTGAAAGCATTTCATCTAATGTTTTTTGAACTCTACTATAATTATCTAAAAATCTTGTTAAACTTTTAACCCTCACAGACCATCTAGTTGGACAAAATGGAAGTAGGTTTTGTTTTATATTATCCAATTTAGAAGGATGGGAACATGGCTCTAATACTATATTTTCATAAATACTTTTTCTCTTAGCAGATTCAAGAATAGCAATTGACACATCTCTAACCATAGTAAAAATATCACACATGGAAATATTTTTTCTTGCAACTTCTTGTAATGCTAAATCCAATGAATGATTACTACAGTGTACAAAACAACTTTTGGGTTGAATATCTTCAATTAATTTTTTGACCCCGTTCAATTTGCCAGACATATTAGCAGCTCCATCAAAACAATGACCTCTTAAATTTGATGTAGATAAAGTAAATCTTATTAAAATATCTTTTATTGTGTCGAAAAATGTTAACGCTTTACTATCAGGTGTATTATATAAACCAGTAAATACTTCATGAACTTCAAAATTTGAATCAACATAGCGAATACATAAGGAAAATTGTTCTGCAGAAGAAATATCAGTAGTTGAATCAGCAATTATAGAGAAATACTCTGATGTTTTTATCGATTTCACAAGTTCATGCTGTACATTTAGTGACATTATTTCAAATATTTCATTTTGAATATCTGAACTAAGCCAATAATTTTTTTGTTGTATCCAATTTCTTAAACAAGGAACATCTAGAGATCTCTCTTCTAATAAAGAAAGAAAATTGCCATCATTATTAGAATGACCTCTGATACTTAATCCCATCTGACTGAGGTATCGCAAAGTACTTATTATTGTTAATAAAGCAGTAGATGCATTTTTTTGTTCTTCGATTTTTTGTTTTGACAATAAAGAAATGACTGGTAAATTAGTATTAATACTTAAAAGAAAATGTATTGAGTTAACGTGCATTTTACTGTTTTCATGGGAACGCAATTTTTCAGATGCTTTTTTCCAATTATTAAAACCATCTACTATAAAAGATAACTCGGAGTGTTTATTTAATTTATTATTTGTCTTGTGATAGAATGAAATACAATCAAAACAAAATGCACGATCTTTAGATTCATCATAATGAAGCCAAGTAAACGTTTCAAACCACTTTGCACAAAATGATCGTTTTTTGTGTTTTAGAAAAATAAAGCTATTTGATGGTTGATTTTTTGTTTCAATTAAAGGAAGAATCGGTTGAATACTTTTTTTTGAAAATGAAGATATTGATAAAACATTACTGATATTATTTTGTGAATTCTGTTGTAACTCTGACTCCTGAAAAAATAGTGCTCATTTCAATACCTATAGATACTATACTTTTTCTGAATCTAGGAAAAAAAGCCCCATACCAACTAAATACATAATACTTTTTTATTATAATTTTATATTATATTGCACTATTATTAATTATTATACTAGGTACTAGGTACATTTATTTTATTAATAAGATAACTATAAAAAAATACATCTAGTATTTGGCATTAAATAATAACTGATTAAATCACAGCTAAAATAATATAATATTGACTAGGTATAACGTTGATATTATGCTAAAAAAGTGTTACATAATTATTGAAATATAAGTTTATTGTTTAAAAATTAAAAATTATAAAATATACACCACATATTACAATTGCATTAAAATAACTTACCTTTGTATTTGATTTTCTGATGACAAATTTGTCCATTTTAATTTTAATAAGATTAACTCACACAGTCACACGAAGTCGTAACTCAGCCTCTCGCGTTCTGATCACTGCCGTCTACTCTACAGTCCAGTATCTAGTGTAGTAGTGTCTACTATTAATAAAATCGGCTTGCGTTTAAAATATTTAATTAACACCGTAGGTACAACCCATAAATAGTCTAATAATATTACAATAATAAACAACATGGTTCGCTGTTGGTACACTGGGCTGGTGGAATTTCCCAGTAATTTTATAAAACACTCCGAACAGAAAATGTCTATTTTTATAGTTTTAAATTATTCAATATTATGTATTATCATTGGTTATAAATACTAATATACTATAATCAGTGGTATATTTGAATTATGTTAGAATAATAAAAATACTATCGTGTGCATTCACGAAAATGAGTTCAATTTTGAAATGTTGAATACGTAAATTAAATGTAATTTTCTGCTATGGTATACGTTTTAATGTTAATGTGGTTGGGGGGGGGCATAAGTATAATTTTGCCCCCTTAGATTATATGTGTCTGCCCCCCTTCTCCGACGCCACTGGATGACCATAATATAAATTTATATGACTTGTGACATGCATACATTATTGTCTGCAATAACCCAAGTAAATACAATATAATAATAGTATACCTATACGAAACTAAAACAATTAAACTACACGCGTTTCGAAGCCCCACTCTATCCGCCACACCATACTGTGGTTTCTCCGGCGACGGTCTAATAGATTTAATATTGTAGTAATATAAATATTACTATCATTATTACTAATATATATAAGTGATATGATCATTTGACAATTGGTGGCGCCACAGTCGATTGTCACATCGACTGAGCGCGACACCAACCGTCAGACACAGTCACATCACAACCTTGTAATATGTAGTATGTACTGTTTATTTGTTTAACCATTGTTTCTTTTATTGTTTCAATATATTAATTAAAAAACATTAACTTATTAATTAGTTTTATTAATTTAAATTGTTAATTGTCCTGACACGAAGACGTGGTGGTCTGGAGAGTTTCACCACAAATTTCAGAAGTGGGATTCGAAGGAGATATCTTATTGTTCAGGATTCTCGACACGTGTTTCAAATTTTGTATTTGAAGAAAATTGTCTGGTGAGACATCTTATTGCTACGGATTCTCACAATTGTACAGTGGATAGTAAGTTGACGAATTGTTATGTCAATTTATCCATTATCGTAATTAGTGATGGCCCAATACGAGGATTCACAAAATAAGGATAACCATAACCTACAAAAATTTTTCGTCCATAATTACACTAGAAGTATTGACGTTAACAACATTAGTACTAATGGTGCAACCAATAATGCGAATTTTTCTTCGACGCCGTCCAGCGTTGCTACACCCGATGTACCCAACGACACTCGTAATCCGTTATCAAACGATGTCAATGTTAACAACAACTACAGCCTGCCGCCACAATCGAATAATATGATATCGGATACAAATTCTGTTGTGATGGCACTAATTGAACAAAATCGATTACTTATGGAACAACTGTTACGTCGTTCCACAACATCAAGTCCATCTGTTCAAAGTAACATATCGAACGGTTATTATGTGATGCCTGATTTCCATGAAACATTGTCGAACTTCATCGGAACTGAATCATACATAGAAGCATCAAATTGGATCAAGGGCATAAATTCTACTGCTGATCTTCACAACTGGCCTGATTCATTCAAATTGGAAATTATACGGACCAAACTTAAGGGTGCTGCTCACAACTGGTACCTTGGACGAACATTCCCCGACTGGGAGCAATTCGAAAGACAGTTTAAAGAGACTTTCATTGGTACACAAACTTCAACAGTAGAACGTACGAAATTGTTAATTGCTCGCCACCAGCGAAAAAGTGAAACAATTGTAGAATATTTTCATGACAAGGCACGTATGTGTCGTGAACTTCAACTTAATTTTTGTGAATCTAAGCAACAAATTGTTGAAGGGTTGTATTCACGTGAATTATGTTTATATTTATTGAGCCGAAGTCATTCTCATGAAAATGAACTTTTAAGTGATATTGTTACTTTTACTAAAATCAACGATTCTCGTAGCACACGATTTAAGAATTTAAGTCGTCCAACACATCCAGAAGTAACAACCAAAAATAGTAATGTTCAACCTGAAGTAGCAACTAACCCATCCACCGCCAATGCGAATTTCAAGCAGTCATTTCAAAAGAAGAAAACACTATGTTTCAACTGCGGTTCATTTAACCACATCTCAACTGGATGCGCTCAACCAAAACGACGACCCGGTTCTTGTTTTACATGTGGGTCCATTGAACACCAGATTGCTGCTTGTCCACAAGGCAAGTCAAAATTTCAAGCAGTCAAGACTCAAAACAGCTCCAGTAGTGCTGCGATGGTACTGCACCCATCGGATATGGTAACACCTGCATATTTTATTAATGTTGATTTAAAAATTTCTGATAAGTATGTCTCAAATGTTTTAGCTATGATAGACACTGGTAGTCCGGTGAGCTTACTTAAAGAAAAATTGTATCTCTTAGAATGTATTCCCCTTTTGACCCCATCTAATTCGGGTATTGTATGAATTAATGGATCTGAACTTATTGTACTCAATCAGTCCTTTGTCGATATATATCCTCCTGATACTAGTGAACCAATTAATATAAAATTGAATATTCTACCTGATAACACTATAAATTATGACTGTTTGTTAGGTAGAAATTTTTTGTCACATCCGAGGGTTTTATTTACAATTAATGATGGGAATTTTGAGATTGAATTTAAACGTAATGATATTATACCATTTAGTGAAATATATAATTTAGAGCTTACTAATGAACAATCTGACATCAAAGAACCTGAACTAGATATTGAAAGAACACTGTCATATGATACCCAAAACAAAATTAAAGATATTGTTATTACAAAGTATATAAGCCCAGGCACTACAAATCATGAATTGAATACTGTTAATGTACCTTTTTCTGAAATCAAAATAGAACTTAAGGATCCTAGTGTTTTTTACTTTAACCCTAGACGTTTATTTTACTTTGAAAAAAATAAACTACAGGATATTATTGATAATTTATTAGAAAAGAAAATCATTAGACATAGTTGTTCTGAATTTAGTAGTCCAATAGTGTTAGTTAAGAAAAAAAATGGTGAACTACGCTTATGTATTGATTACAGGGAACTGAACAAGAGGACAGTAAGGGATAGGTATCCCCTTCCTCTCATTGATGATCATTTAGACTTATTGCGTGATAAAAATTATTTTACTTGTATTGATCTGAAAGAAGGGTTCCATCATATAGTTGTAGAAGAAAATTCTAGCAAGTTTACCTCATTTACCACACCTTTAGGACAATATGAATATTGTAAAATGTCTTTTGGGTTATGTAATGGTCCCAGTAAATTCAAACGTTATGTGAATAATATATTTTCTGAACAAATTAAAGCTAAAAAAGTTGTTGTTTATTTTGATGACATAGTGATTGCAACTGAAACAGTAGAAGCACATTTAGATATATCATCTGATGTTCTATGTTTAATGAAGTTATATAATTTACAAATAAGATTTGACAAAAGTCAATTTTTAAAAAAAGAAATAGTCTACCTTGGGTATCTTGTTAATTCTTCTGGTGTACGTCCCAATCCCAGAAATATATATGTTATATTAAACTATCCTATTCCATGCAACCAAAAAGCACTTCATAGCTTTATTGGGTTAGCATCGTATTTCCGTAGGTTTATTCCTAATTTTTCTACTATTGCAAAACCATTATATGATCTTCTAAAGAAAGAAACAGTATTTGTCTTTGGTGAAGACAAGTTAGCAGTTTTTGAAACTATTAAACAAAAGCTTAGCGAAAAACTAATATTATGCTTATACAACCCAAATGCAGAAACTGAGCTACATTGTGATGCCTCGAGTTTAGGATTTGGATCAATACTTCTCCAAAAACAAGCAGATAATAAGTTTCATCCTGTTTTCTATTTTAGCCAACGTACTACTAGTGTACAGTCTCGTTATCACAGCTATGAGTTAGAGATGTTGGCAATAATAAACTCAATAAAAAGATTTCATGTTTACTTAGAAGGCATTAAGTTCAAAATCATAACTAATTGTAATAGTGTAACATTGACGTTAAATAAAAAAGAAATAAATCCTAGGATTGCTCGTTGGGCACTATTTCTACAGGATTATGATTATGAAATACAACATAGGTCATCTAACCGTATGCAACATGTTGATGCGCTAAGTAGGAATCACCACATACTAGTTCTTGAAGGGTGCACATTTAATCAAATGCTGGCAATAAATCAATGCACTGACCCAGCTATTAAGGAAATTTATAAGTCATTAAAAAATTCTGAAAATCAATTTTATGAACTTCGAAATGGTTTAGTTTATCGAAAATCTGATGGAAGATTGTTATTCTATGTACCAGTTAATATGCGTGACCAGGTCATTAGAAGCTGTCATGATGACATGGGCCATGTAGGTATGAATAGAACAATAGAATTAATTAAACGGGTATATTGGTTTCCCAAAATGACCGATTGTGTAAAAAGTCATATTGAAAACTGTTTGAAATGTATAGTGTTTTCTCCAAAAGTAGGTAAAGCAGAAGGTTTCCTCAAACTCATTGAAAAAGGCACTAAACCTTTTCACACAATTCACATTGATCACTACGGACCCTTAAATAAAACTGTTGGATGTTTTAGATATATATTTGTAGTTGTAGATGCATTTAGTAAGTTTTTAACTTTATACCCAGTCCGTACAGTTAATACCAAAGAAGCCTGTTCAAAATTAATTGAATATTTTTCATATTACAGTAAACCTATCCGCATAGTATCTGATCGTGGATCTTGCTTCACCTCTCATGCGTTTAAAGACTTTTGTGTTATTCATGACATTCAACATGTCCTCATAGCTGCTGGTTCCCCTCAGGCCAATGGCCAGGTTGAGCGTTATAATCATACACTCAAGGTTATGTTGTCAAAATTACTTCACGAAGAAGATCAAAATTGGAACAAACATTTAAATAAGGTTCAATTTGCCATTAATAACACTTTTAACCGTACAATAAAAAATTCACCTAGTAATCTTTTGTTTGGTATGAACCAACATGGTGACACACATGATTATTTAAGACTCATATTAGAGTCAGATAACCCACAGAATTGTGAAAGAAACTTAGAAAAAATTAGGCATGTTGCACAAGACAACAACCTAAACTCACAGCTCAAAAATAAAGCATATTATGATTCAGGTCATCGTCCTGCTCATAAATATTCCATTGATGACCTGGTGATGATTAAAAATATTGACACAACCCCAGGTTTTAGTAAAAAACACATTCCTAAGTTTAAAGGACCTTACAGAGTAAAAAAAGCCTTAGGTAATGATAGGTATGTCCTCAATGATGTCGAAGGGTTTCAAGTCACTCAGATTCCCTTTGATTCAGTATATGAAAGCAAATATATGAAACCCTGGATTAAAATTCAAAGTTAATATTTTCTATACCCATATTGTCAAACCCACAATTCCATTATGTTTAAATTATCTCAAATTTTCTATTTAATATTGTTTTGTCAATTGATATAATTTTTTTTTATTATTTTAACATTGTTTTTATAAACTGATATAATTTTCTATTTAATATTGTTTTGTCGATTGATATAATTTTTTTTTTATTATTTTAACATTGTTTTCGATTTAAAGAATTATTAAAAATGCGAACATTTTTTTTTAGAGTTTTAACTCCCATCTCTTCCGAAATCGTGACAGTTGATAATATGTGGTTTTAAATATTCCTACTTTTCGAGTATTATAATAAATTGTTTGTTCCAGATACGTACCGGAAGAAAAAATGTATCGTTGTACCACTTGCGGTCGTTATTTCGACGGCAAGGAACCATTTTCCAACCACGAACACATGCATAAGACAATAGGGGACTATGACCCGTGCAAGTTCGTGGTTGAAATACAAACATAGTATTTTTGAATTATTTAGTATTTAATTTTTTTTTTAGCTGTAATTTTTGTTGCTTGTATAAATAAATGTTGCTATTATTAATAAATGGTTACTATTCAGAATTTAGATTTTAGAATTTTAGTACTAACATCGTTTCAAATGATAAATATTTTACAGTACCTATCTGTATTTTATCGCTTTACAAATTACAAATTTGCAATCATATTTTAAAATAAAAACAATCAGAGAATTCAGCGGCGAAATGGGTCGGCGGCAAAATGGGATTAATTCGGCTGCGAAATGAAACGGCGGCTAAACGGGGCACGACCACGTCTGATCAGATCGTATAGCGTCCGAATCGGGCATAGCCGTTTTCGACCAAAATCGTACAATACCCTTTTCGGCCGATTCACTTTTCGATCAAAACAAAAAGCTTAATAAATAATATAGAAAAATAAATATATTTGATATAATTGTATTAATATAAAAAATATTAAAAAAATTATTTCAATATATAACTTGTATAATATATAAATAAATAATTATAATATATTATAATATAATATATTTCCTTATGATACATACTAATCAATTTTTTTTTTCTTTGATGTGGAGTTTAATATTAGGTTTATTATAGATGTATATATAATGTACAAAAATGTCACTCCTTCCTCGTCTTACAAACACGAGATCAAATCACGCCACTGAACACACAAGTGACTCCATGAGAGCAAATCAGATATTCCTAGACGCGGAACAAAAAAATGATAAATTACAACATAAAACCGAACAGCTAGAAAAATGAACAGAAAATATCGAAGAGCAATTACAACTAATTAATAAATGCAAAAAACGTCAACAGTCAGAAATGGACATTATTATAAAATATTATTGACGATTGATTTCTTTATTGTGTGACAGAAATTTGGACTCTTCAAAAAAAATTACTATAACTTTTGCAGTTTTATAATTTTCTTATATTTGTCTTATAAATAGAGACTAGACACGGGCTACCAAAAAATAATATACCTATATATAATATATAATATAAATAATATATATACTAAGTAATATCGTTACAACAATATTCAATTTTGAATTTAGTCCTACCAGGCGTTGCCTGAGCCAAATATTGAGTTAAGATTAACCTGAAGTGATTTACATGTATCTAAAGCTAAACCACCTGTAGGTAGGCAATCCACTGCATCGGATCGCGGACAATATGCGAGCAGTATTTAATATTATCAGGTACATCTTTGGTGAGCACTATGACCAGCTTTCCGTTCACCGCCAGTACAATATAATATATATTTCCTTTTTCCGCCACCACAAATTTCAGTTAGTATATTTTGGTAACCCACGAAAACACATGGAGTTATTTTGACAATTGGCAATGATTTTTAAAACAACAAAAATAATTAGGTTATCAATTATTAGTTAAGGGTATTATATTTTTAAAAAATAAAACATTCGAATGATAATTAAAATAATTGAAATCATAGAATATTGTACAATGCTATTACAAGTCAAAATTACGACATTTTTTATTTTTTATAGTTATATGCTATTGATTTGACAAAATATCTCTCATTCTCTCCCCTTTGGAAAATACGTATAATAGAATATTATAATATTTGAATTCTTACAATCAGGGGCTACCAAAATATACAAACCGAAATTTGTGGTGGCGGAAAAGGGAAATATATATTATATTGTACTGGCGGTAAATGGAAAGATCGATTTTGGCTGAAACCGGTGACGTTGGTAAAATCAGAATTAGGTTGGTACCAACATGAAAAAACTTGAGACGTTGGCCTGTGCTAAAAATTTGTTTTTTTCTATACATTTGTTCGCCAAAATGTGTACATGATAATATTATAAATTATATAAATTATAACGTATATGTCATGCGCGTCCGAACTGCTGCACCTGGTAGTATGGCGTACAAATGAAATGCACATTTCTTCGCGTGCACGTAAAGTGATTATTTTTATCGATAAACTTCTCGGAAAAAAAAATACACGTCGATATACAACACATTATTTGACGGGAAAAAAGGTCGGGTTGCAGGTAGCTGCGGAAACCCGCGGGCCTTCGCCGTACCGTGCAGCACAATACGTTTTGCCGGTTAGTAATTATAATATTATTAATAAATTTATTCACTGTAGCTCAAAATTTTTTTAAATCCTTTCTTATTGCACGGTGAAAATATTATAAGGAACCACAATTCCAAATTTCAAGTCCGTACGTTGAGTAGTAGTTTTTGAGATACAGCGAGTCGGTGGTATTTGGATTTTATACATACATATATATATATATTATACATTTTATATACTTACATAACCTGTTATTCGCCCTGTTCTCTGTTGTTTTTTTTTTTTTTGGTTTATAAAAGCATTCCGAATATTATATTGTTTACTGTCAAGTATAAGGTAAATTTATTATATTATACTGTAGGTATGTGTATAATATATATAGTATATTATTTTTTTTTACGTTTAACGAAATCAAATAAATCGTAGTAACAGCCACAATGGACGATTCGTTGGCGGTACACGACAAGGGTAGAAAATAATAATATATTGGTGGCAGGTGGAGTTTAATAAATGTATTATATATCTATAATATAAAAATGAATCGCAAAATGTGTTGGTAAGCGCATAACTCAAAAAGTACCCAACGGATTTAAGTACAGTTTTCACTAATCAGTGGGTCTAGATTCAGGGAAGGTTTTAATGTATAATTTATTCGTATAACTTGATTAATGAAATTTCTATGATATAATTAAATTTGCGCCTTACAGACGTATATATTTAAATAGCCTAAAATTATCAGGCCGTGGCAAAATTCCTCTGGCGCAGTGGCACTTTAATAGGATTTTAAAGATAGTGTCTCGATTTCGAACCACAGTAACGGTTGCCCATTTTTTGCATTGTTTTTCAGCTTTTTACTTAGCTATTAGTTTTCACTAATGAATAGGTCTAAACTCAAGGATTATTATATCGGTTAAATGGCGTGGCTAATCTTAGTTTTGTTAACCAAGTTATCTTACTATAATATAAAGAAACAGCGTTTGTTTGTTTGGTCGCAAAAATCTCAAAAAGTAAACAATGGATTTTAGTTCGGTTTTCACTATTAAATAGGTCTAGACTCGAGGAAGGTTTTAGTGTGGAAAAATTAATTGGGTGCTGAAAAAAATAACAATAATGTAAAAAAATTTACGCCTTACGTCGTATTCAGTGGTGTCGGGTTCGAACTATAAACGCTTTAAAACACTTTTTACCAGATATCCGTCATTCACTTCGTACTAATAACTTACAATATACTCGCACTTGCCGTCGTTGTATCAAAGATGTCTATAGTTGAAAATGTGTCTATAAAAGCCGGGGGAATCCCGGAACTGTCAGTATAGGACAACTATAGGTACTCGTCTAATATGCTACCTACCGCTACTTCGTTGGTGTAGTATGCTACCTACCGTAAAATAAGCTACCTACCATAAAAATTTAATAATAACCTATTAACTACTAATAATATACTAATTCAACAATTTCATTTAATGCTAAACCACTATTACTTTTACCATTTTTATCGTAATATGTAAAAAAAGGATTTTTTTTTTCTTAAAGAGTGATAAGTTTGACAACCTTTTTTTGGACATCGTAAATAAGTAGTTTTTAATAAATCACATTTGAGTCTCTTTTACGATTATTTTTTTGATATTCTTTCAACATACCTCCAAATGTACTTTCCTGTAATAAAATGAAATACAATAAAAATAACTATGGTAGGTAGCATACTACACGCATATAGTGTTTTGGTAGATACCATTTTATGGGTAGGTAGCATATTAGACGAGTACCCAGCTATATATGTATAAAAAATGAATAAATTGTAGGTGATACTAAGTTCACTGGGTCAAATTTACCTATGAAAAATATAGCAATAGCAAATAGCGTTGCCGGTTCAGCTATAAATTTATAAAAAAAAAAAACAAATCTTTGGCATGGGTCTTACATGGGGTCCGCAATCCACCGCAGGAGAATTGCCTACCTGATAATTTACTGCTCACATATTTCCACTAACCAATTCGGTGGATTACCTTGGTGGTTTGGATACATATAAATCACTTGAGGTTAATCTTAACTTAATATTTGCCGCAGGCAACGCTGGGCGGGACAGAATGAGACGGATCAGACTTTTCTCGATAAAACGAATAAAA
This sequence comes from Neotoxoptera formosana, assembly GCA_022818045.1. NCBI lineage: Eukaryota > Metazoa > Arthropoda > Insecta > Hemiptera > Aphididae > Neotoxoptera > Neotoxoptera formosana. The sequence goes on from CM040630.1 coordinate 84,407,169, forward strand.
ATATACATAATGACCCAAAATAAATTGAATATTGTTGTAACGATATTACTTAGTATATTCCAACCGTTATATTATAAAATAAAATATATTATTCATATAGATTTGACATTATTAATTTGTTTTATCATAATATTTGTTTTAATGGGCAACGAAGTGCACGGGATCAGCTAGTATAATATATAATACCTCCTACTAGCTAAATTACCAGCGTTTGTATTTTTTTTTTCATATTTACAACATACTATTTCAAAATATTACGAACATTTTTGAGTGCAAAATAGTTTTAATGCACTTCGGTTGCTAAAATATTATCACCCCCTAGAATCCCCCTAGTTGCGTCTTTAGAACAGTTTTTATGAATTTTCTTCAAAATGTGATTTTTACATATTTTTTCGAAACTTCAACTTTAGATTCTTATACAAACTATTGGAGACTTAGATGCGCTCAACTTTTTTTTTAATTTTCACTTACAACAAGTTACGAAGAACATTTATTACATTTTCAAGTTACTGAAAATTTTTTTATCGAAAATGATTATATTATAAACATTCGGTGAAAATGTCATGTATTTACGGTCACTATTTCATTTGTTACATTTAAATTAAATTAAATTAAATTTTAACTTTGGACGCCTATAAAAAACTATTGGAGACTTACTTTCAACTTTATTTTAATTTTCACTTACAACAATAGTTATGTGAACCTTGTATTTTATTTTTAAGTTTTTTGACCAAATGAAAATTGTTTTATTGATAGAAATAAAAAAAACTAAAAAACACCCAAAATTGAATATGCGTTTATACTATAAACAACTCAAAAAAAGTCAAAATATATTAAAAATTGTATTGTGTGTAGAAATTGCTTAGGTAGGTATATAATAATTTTGTAAAAATGTCTACAATCTTTATTTCTTTTGTTACACCAAAAATAAAAATACATTTTGTCAACATTTTGCTTTGCAAAAAAACCACGTTTTTCCTAAATTTTTTTTTTGTTTTTCAGACGCGTTTAAAAACTTTTGAGAAATGTTTACTTTTTACCCCTCAAAGATTCACTTTTCTATTAGAAAAAAATGCTGATGAAGAAAATCTGATCACTTTTACGGCCCTAAAACGTGATAAGTGATGACAGTCACGAAAAAGGAAAAAAAACACACATCATTGTCAGACCAATACATTCCTCGCTCCGCTAAGAATCTAAAATGTTATGGTTTTGGGTTTCAACTCTTTTTTTAAGGTTATATCGAGTGCTTAAACGTTGTGCGGATTTTGAATACTGAACCGAGGTATAAATCGTGACCAACCGGGGCAGTACCGGCTCGTCAATCGCCAGAAAAATAGGCAAAAACTAAAAAAAGTATAGACACTTACTAAGATTCATTACAGAATAGTCAATAAAATTAATAATTGTAAAAACATGAAAAATATTTAAATATTGTTTTATATAATAATAATAACAATAATAATAATCCGCTAACCTAACGAGCAAAACCGTATAATAAGGCTCATCTTAATAAAATAATAGTAACCATTTATTAATAATAGCAAGATTTATTTACAACATTTATTTACAATATTTATTTACAACAATTATTTACAACATTTATTTACAACATAATTTATAATGGCAACAAAAATTAAAGTTAAAAAAAAAATTAAATATTAAATAAATCAAAAATACTATGTTTGTACATCAACCACGAATTTGCCCGGGTCATAGTCCCCTATTGTTTTGTGCATGTATTCGTGGTTTAAAAATGATTCCTTGCGGGGGAAATATCGACCGCAAGTGGTGCACCGATAAAGCTTTTCTTCCGGTACGTATCTGGAACAAACAATTTATTAAAATACTGGAAAATTAGGAATATTTAAAACCACACATTATTAACAGTCAAGATTTCAGAAGAGATGGGAGTTAAAACTCTAAAAAAACGGCGCATGTTGCAAGTACGCGCGGTTGAAGTGAAACTTCTTTCTGAATGGTGAAATTATTTTACGAGTCACGGTAGTCGGGAATAGTACGAGTTCGGGGGTTACGCGATTCTATGAGGATAACTACTTGTACTGTATTATTATTACTATTATTTTCATTTTTATTAAAATAATAATAATTTTACTTTTTTGGTGAATCGAGATTCTTAATTAGCTGCAGGGTGACATCGAGAGTAGCCTGTATTGTTTTTTTAGTGTATATTTTAATTTTATTTGATTAGTATACTATATAGTGTCGACGACGTTCACTGTAATACACAGTACTGTATTTGTACTTTTACAGACAGTTTTATTATAATAAAAGATGATTAAATTGCTATACAGGTGAGGTTAGTATTTATTTTTGGTTATTAAAAGTGTGGCATATAATAAATAGTATTGGATTATTGTAATATACATAAAAATATTATGTATTATTTAATTAATTTTGCACACAAATTGTGTAAATGTCATAATAATTAAATTAAATAGATGATCAGTTTTCATTTACAAAGCTATTAAAAGTGTGGCATAATTTAAATAAATAAATTATATTAAAATATATATCTACAAGGTATTTAAACAAAATCATCATTGCTAACAAAAAAATAAAAAATAAAATGCAAAAATTTCAGGCGGCCATGCTAGATCATAGGTCGTCCGGCAATTGCCGCCGGATCCGCCGGAGCGGGGTTCGAACTCGTACCTACCTATCTATCTAAGCTTGGAAACCTACCCCTAACACCTATCGACTACCGTTTGAGATGTGAATCATATACGAATCTCGAGCTCTTAAGCACAAAAACAAGTTTTTCGCGTTTAATAGTGTAAAACCGATTTAATTCGAATGTTTTGTGATCGATAAACGTTTAAAACGCATACCTAATTGTATCTAACCGAGTGTGTAAACCATCAACTTTATCAACAATTCTTTATATATTACACAAATAAGGATTATGTACACCGTTTGAATGTAATATATTTTCAGCCTCGGTTTGGGAAGTGGTTCGGATTTGTTCGGGGTCGTTCGGAACTGTCGCCCGCATATGTCGAGCAAACATGTCAGAATTTTGTTCTCGTACCCTCAGTAAAGAAGTTTCACTTCAAAAAAATGTTCGCAGTTTTTAATAATTCATGAAATCGATCTATATGGATAGTTTCAAAATAATAATATGCACTTCTATACGCATTGAAATATAGTACACTCGATAATATTAGTATAATAATATTCCGCGGAAGTGGCTCCTAAATATTAAAATAAAAACTCTTTATCGCACAGTCGATGAGCATAATATAAATTTATATGACTTGTGATATACATACATTATTGTCTGCAATAACCCAAGTAAATACAATATAATAACAGTATACCTATACGAAACTAAAACAATTAAACTACACGCGTTTCGAAGCCCCACTCTCTCCGCCACACCGTACTGTGGTTTATCCGACGACGACGGTCTATAATAGATTTAATATAGTTATTAGTTTATACTTACATAGGTAATGTTTTTTTAATGCATAACTTATGCCGTTTAGCGGCGGCGGCCGACAGCATGAAGCGTAAACATTTTTTGCACTTGTACATGGTGCCGACCACCGGATCTTCTATACGAAGGAACTTTGTCGACATTTCTGAAAAAAAGAAAGCGATATTTAAATTCATCATACTTTTTTTACTATAACAAAGAAGAATATCTATACTTATATTTTACTTTATAGGTCAAAACGTAACCAAAAAAAAAAAAGTATGCCTTATCGCGAAATAATAGTTAGGTTATATTATTATACGGGTAGTTAAATTATACCTATTTAAATCGTAGTTATCATCGTACAGACCAAATTAACATTTTAAAACACTCGTTTCCGATCCAAAACCTCTCTTACCAACAAAACACTAATATATAAACAAATATTACGTCCCGCAATGACATACGGAATTCAATTGTGGGGTACCTCGAAAAACTCAAACTTAATCAAACTTCAAGCGTTCCAATCAATATCTCTCCGTGTCCTCTCTAATGCTCCCTGGTACGTCAGCAACCACACCCTACATCAAGACCTCAACATACCATCAATATCCTCACTTGCCTTTCATCACTATAATAAATTTCATAAAAACACCTTTAACCATTCAAACCCGCTCATAGCTAAACTCTCTTTCTGTACAATCCCTGACAACCCTCTCGAACGAATATATCATTAGTTAGTTAGATTAAACTCATAAGTATGATTTTATTTTTGTAATAATCAGAGTATTGGACCAACATTTTGTAAAATGGATCTGTTCCATACTTGAACACTCAACTAATTAATTGCGGATTCAAATTTTCAACTAAATATTCTGCTTCGAAATATGAAATTGAAAATGTGTGTTATTATCATTCAAAACGGTACGAAATAAAAAATTCATTATTTTAAAAATATAATATTAAATATTGTTTTCTTATACTATCAAATGATAAAATAAAAATTGTAACGATTTAAACTTTTCGAGATAATGACTTTTATGATGTTAACTGCTAAAAATGTCATCCTGTATGATTTTTGTTTTATTTTTATTTGCTATTAGTACTACACTATTAAAGATCAACAATTATCAGTAAACGCACAGCGAATAATATTACATAATAGTCTAAGTAGAGTTTAACACGATAGAAAGTATAAATAATAATACTATTGTTTGCAGAATAATAAAATATATAACGTATCATATGATAAGATACAAACATAACTTAAAAATTGAGATAGTTAAGAGATAATTTAAGTGCGATGATAAATATAATATACATAATAATAATTAGGTAGTTAATAATTATTTGTTATGGAGAAATACGTTTATGTAAAACTAACCTCGGTAACTATACAATCGTAACGCTCGAGCGATGAACATATTATTTTACATTACCTACTCTTAATAACCGACTTACAGGACCTGCTCGTGAACGGTTTTTTTGCTTAAAAAATGCCTTGTAGGGAAAACTCTCATACCTCGTAAAATGATCTGACAAAAACACTTTTTACATGGCGCATTGGACTTGGATAATTTTTAAATTTCTATTTCAAAACCATATAAAACGATTTTTAATTCGCCGAGTGCGCATTTATGACCGCTTAATTAACAATATAGTTCCAACAATAATTCCATGTAGTAATTTAGGTTTTTTAGATAAAATAAACTCCATTATCTGTATTACTGGAGGTGTGTTATATTAAAAATTAGAAAAAAAAATTATGAAATTGAATTCTTATTTTGTTATTTGGCTATACCAGTTTTGCAATAAATTGACAGACGCGCTCTGTATTTCGATTACCTGGCTCGTATATCATCATAGTAGTCGTGGCCAGGTGCGGTAGGGTGGGGTGACCACGGTTATACACGGTGATCGGTATTGGATGACTATATAACCTCTTTTAGAAACAGATTTTCTGATACCCAATTTGAGCACAATTTATGCGTTATAATAACGGTTTTTTTTAGGTATTTACCAATCTTCAAATTTCATCCCACGCCAGTGGTAGGTAAATATAATAATATAAAATAGGTATTCTTAGATTTAGCGGCTGGCAGTTTAACCTTAAATACAATTTTAGGTGCCTACTCAGTGTTCTAGAAACATATCAAAAGTATTCAAAACAGAAATGATTAAATTAAGGATTTAGTGAAATAGCTACTCAGATATTCTTGAATCACAATATTTAGATAAAAATAATATATGTTCATTGAAACCGGAACTCGAAACGCTAATGAAAAATCACGCCTACCGATCCCCGCCGACTATATGGGTAATAAAAACTCAAAAATGTTATAAAACGCAAAACAAAATGCATAGGTACCTGACTAATAACCGTTTGTGTTGAAAAAGCAATGTCTTAAAATAAGCTAGAAGGAATACATTTCCTACAAACCCACAAACCCCTATTATATCAATAATATAAATGTAATAAGATATTAAATAATACACGTATTATAAGGGTCATAACCGGTTTGGGCGCAGTATGAAAAATGTACCTGAAAATAGTCAACGTGTGTGGGCTGGTGGTAATCTATATCTTATAATAATAAAACCACGTTTTGAGGCAAAAAAATGTCATCAATAACATAAAATAAATAGAAAATATCATAATGTACAATAATACTAATAGTAAATATAATATAATAAACTAATAGGTAATGTACAAAAATTAAATTAGGACAACGTTTTAAAAAATAAATATATATTTCTTCACCTCGTGGTATATATTTTGATGTAACCCCAATAGGCTCAGATTTATAGTACAATATGCTAATATAATATGCAAAGAAATATATGAGCCCCAAACGTGCTATTATTTTTTGTTGCGAAGGGAAATGTTATACGGCGCCCAAACGTTGTATGAATTTTCGGCCTATTAAGTGTCCCGTTTCGGCTAAATTCTCCCAAACGTATTCTCCACCATTAAATATAAGTGTATATAATATAATAATTTGATTGTACTCACCAGTAATCGTCACCTGTTGCGGTTTATTCGTCGGATGAGCCTTGTCGGATGGGATTTCTTGTGCAGGTTTCTTACAGCGACCGTACAGTTGTTCGCGCGGAGAGAAAACTGCGTATGAGGGTGACTGCCGAGGAACACAGCGCCGTGGCCGCAGAGACGCAGCATTATCGACCCCTCCTTTTTTCAACCCAAAATGGCCGTCGTCGTTGTGTTGATTCATGACGCATCCGTAGGACGAAATATTTTCTCGAACGTGCCTGAATGTATATATATATAAGACTCGCGTTTGTATATATACGACGGTATAATATAGACCCATATAATATAATACCCAAAGTCAATACCCAAACCTAGATACCTACCTTTTTTCTCGTATTCTGCTGCAAACCATTTATGCTCCTCAGACACCAAGTATATTTTATTGTAGTACTTCTCATCGAATCGAAATGATTTCTATCGAAAAAGGTTCCCGGATCATATAATTTATGTTAACGACTGTCACGTCGTCCCGATTATATCTATTCAAGTAGTTGGGCACTCTGCAGGAGACGACCCTAGTGGGTCGGCCACTCGGAATTCCAGAGACGGTTAGATTTAAATGTTATAAAAATAATATTATATACGTACCTATACAGTATATACCTACATTATTATACTGATCTCAAACCAACAAAAAATATCATACCGAGTATATATTATCTTTTTTTGACCACGCGGGCTTTTTAATTTAATTTCATATTTCTCCTCTTTAACTTTGTAGGATATAATTTTCATTTTATATTGTTATATTTATGTTTATCGCTTACCTAATTGCTGAAACTAATTGTACATTATAAAGTTTAAATAACAAAAAAAAAATACCTTTAATATTTAATTATTTAGAAGAACATTTGTGTTTGAAAATTCTAAATAATACCCTTAATGCATGATACATAAATAAATTCAATTGAATTCTGGCTGACCGATAAAAATGTGTATATGTTTATCGTTTATCATAATGATATTATATTTATGCGTTGTTTTGAAATGCGTATAATTGCCGTTTAATAGGTAAACGTTTCAATTGTCGATACAGCTAATTTTGTTCACAAGTAAAGGTATTTATTAAGTTCGTGATGATTATAGTGATGAAAATAATATATAGTAACCGCAAAAACTGGTCAGTCAATGGTGCAAACAAATATCGAATAATAAGAATATAAATTAAATATAAAAACTAAATGTCATCAATAAGGTGTTGTGTTGTGCTGTCCTTTTTAATGCATTGCGTACGCATCATGTTAATATGTTTAGGGCTTGACAGGGCGCTTTTGTTCGGAGATTTGACGATGAGTAGATATGACGTGGTCGGTGAAACTATTATTGTTACGATATTAGTTAACCGCGAGGAAGGATTTTTATTCATTATGATTTATAGATAAGAGCTTCTAAGTGGAGGAGAGCGAGGATGAGTTCTCGTGCAGATGGTTTTCGTCAATAAGTATTTACATGTCAAACATGGCATACAAGTCTCAATAATTATATTTGATTATAAGATTAATTTAATTTATGCATAAAAATTGCTGATACCTATCGTATTTTTTAAGCACAAATACTATAATAATTTTATTATTAATAACATTAAAAAAAAATAATTCACAAACAAAAATATAAAATGCACTTAATTATTTTATTTTGAACAAGTTTTGAACCAAAACAATGTGTTTAATCGAATGTAATAAAAATAGTTGCAGGACTGTACAATTTAAAATCTACTACTTGGACTTTAAATCAGAAAAAAAGAATTATTCTCGCATTTATTTTTATAAATTTATTTTTTCGTAATCTCGATTTTTATGTCGTACGGATATGTTTGATACATTTTGCGATTAATGATAATATTCGATTAGGTAAAATCATGTTGGCACGTTACAAAGTTACATTTTCAAGCAATATTCTGAAAATAAATTTTAAAATATCCTAAAAAGATTTAAAAAGTTTTAAAAAATGATCTTAAAATTGAAAATAGTCTTGAAATGCAAAAAAAAACTTCGTATTCTGATTTAAAAATACATGGAAAGTATAATATATTATAGAACAAGTTCGCGTAACTAGCTTCGAAAAACAATGCAAATAGTGCATCGAAATCACATCCCTATATATAGTTGTCATATTGTTGTACACCGACACAAAACTGTCGTATAATATTATGCTCCCGTCACATAATGTTACATTATCATTTGTTCGTAAAGGTATCATTTAATAGTTAATGATACTGTTAATTCTTATTATTCTTGGTGGTTATGGTTTAAGTATTCTTTTTCAATTATAATTTACATTTGTTACAGGGTTTTTTTCTGGCGTTTACCACTCTCCAAGGTCCCTGTACGGAAAGTAGTTTCATACATGGTGTGAAAAATAATTAATATGATTATTATTTATTATTAGTTACCTATGTTTTTATTTTGCATGATATAATTGTATACTTTTCTTTAGAAGTATTTTGTTGTTTTGTTTTACCGAACAGAAAATATGGTTATTTATAAATCTATTGTAATTGAATATTGTTACTAAATTGTATGTTAAATATTCAAATATAATTTCACGTTGAAGTACCTCCGATGGGAGGCCTCGTCCCTCTGTCTCTTCTGTCTGTTTTGTTTTATCTACTATCACATAAGCATATATTGTTCAATATTTGTAACAGATGGCGTAATATAGAATTTTGTTGAAAAAAAAAATTAAAATAACAATAACAATAAACATACAACGATATTATCAGAACCGCAGTTGATTTCAAAACTATAAACTGTCCATTATAATTGTGTGTAGATATAACACAAAAGTATTTGTTAACGACAACTACATATTTTTTTGTAATGTTAACCAATGGTCGTTGCAGTATTTCGATAGTAAATATACGAAGACTTTAACGCAGTATGAGTCACCGTGTCTGACAAATAAAAGAATGTCTATAATGAATAATGATAATGACGTACATTATCGTTAACTATAAATAATTATAGTAAGTGTCTATTAATACAACGTTGTTGATTAATACTTTAATGGAAAGTTTTATATACAAAATTATAATCATTCTAGACCTATATTATATTTAAAGCCTCAAATGTTGAGGAATAGGTACCTTCTATTAAATAAATAGTCCAATCATTGTTATAATAATAATTGCTTTTAAATTACTAAAATTGCACAAATCGGTAGCACAGACCACGGTAGGTGTTTTTTTCCCATCTATGTTCAAAAATATTTACAATTATTATTATTATTATTTGCTATCATCGTATATTCGGATGTTAACGTTTAATATAGAGGTGTCAATACAGTATACTGTGGTAAACGGGATAAAATTCTCCGGAAAAAAGCCCCAACAAGAATTCCGGGAAAAAAATATCTGAAATAAAATTGTGCTTTTCCTAATATTTCTATATTATTTTTAAAAGTTCTTGACGTGTACGGTATATATAGTGTGTACCTTTGACAATAAAATGTATAATATAATACCATGCATATATTTGTAAGAGGCAAAATACATATATAATTTATATATTATTTATAACAAAAGTTGTTGTTACCTATAGTTGAAAAAAAAATAAATTGAGCGTAAATCCACAATAGTTTTGTTATTTGTGTTCAAAGTTATAAAATGTCAACAAAATACGTCAAAATCATAAAGATTTGCAATTATTTTATGATGGGCAATTCATACATTTTTTTCTGTTTATAGGTACTTAAGACTTGAAAATTCAACACGAGATCCCCTATACGTTTTTATACCTTTCAAAAAAAAAAAGTTTACCGAAGAGTCAAACTATTTTTTATGTGCGTTTGTAGTTAGGCTTAGGATATTCACCCGTTAACTATATAGTGATCTCTAAGGGACCGATTTATTTATAATTAATTTAATATAAAAATAAAAAATAAATTGTTTAATGAAAAAAAATTAATGTTTAGATCGGAATAAATGTACATCCTACTGTTTTCGAATAATTTATCAAAGTTTTGACCAAGCTTAGACCAAGTTAACTTTTGGACTAAGCGGTGAAATGTGTCAATTGACCGATTGTTTCTGATAAGCAATTGGGTTTATTTGAACTATAAAAAAAAAATTTCAATAATATATGGAGATATTTTTTATATATTACAATATATTATTATATCATTTTGTACATTTCTAACATTTTATATTTTTAAAAGTGGTTACATTTTAGTAGTGAATATAGTTTATACCCGATAAATATTCGTGGTTTTTACGTATATTTGGTCGAAATTTGAACTTTAGATGCTTTTTAAATGTCATCATTATTTTTACTATGGTTTTATATGATTGTACTCGATGTGGGAATGAGCGATTTTTGTTAAAAGATAATGGTCCAGAGTCAAGTGAGTGGATTATTATATTTGCGTTAAATAGTTCATTAGAACAGTTAGCAAATGCCGATACCTGGTTTATTGATGGGAACTTTGGTTTATCGCCCAAGCATTTTTTACAGTTATACGTCATTCGAATCCGAGCAGATAACATTTTTATTAAGCCAGTGTTTTGCTTATTTGAGCGAAAAACGCAAGACACGTATGAAGAAATTGTTCAACATAATTTTGAAATACTTATCGCGAGTTATACCCAGATCCATCATATTTAAATAACTGAATAAATACATTTTTATATTTTTAAATAATATTATTATACGATATATTTTTTTTAATTCTTAATTAATTTATTATAATTTTATATTTTATAAATTGTTATATATGCAACTGGTAAACTTTTTTCCAGCGACTTTTTTTCCAAATATCGGTTAAAATAGAATGTCAAAATTATTTGATTTAACGCCGTGTTATTTTTCACGGCATTCTGTTATGTTTTCAGAATAAAACTAATCATTATTAATTTTAACATGAAAATAAAATATACATTGGCCATCAGTATTATTATTCTGTTCGTTTTATTTGTATAATATCTACCCAAACTACCTACTATAGCTGTATAACTCGGCAATAAATGAAACCAAAATTGGCAAATCCACGCGCGTGAAGTATCGTGATACCTAGACCTAACTTCCGTAAGACCATAGAACAATATAGAAGCGAAACTCGATCAGCTGATGGGGGTCTTGGTTACCTATGATCTGAAGTCTTAACCTACCAATATTATGAAAACGGTTCCAAGACTATAGCGGGGTATTCTGCGCGGGGTTCTTGGTACCGTTCACTATTCGGCATTGTATGGTGATAACATTTATATGATATATTTAATTGACAACTTATGCCACGCCCCCCTGGAGACCGTGTTCAAGGCCACAATCACCTGACTCGGCCAACGCACGGAGTTTCATACCCCTGGTAAGACGTAAGTACCACCATTAATATTAATATTTATAATCAATGGTACCACGTATAACTTGTATAACCAGTTTTTGGATTCGCTCCTACCCCTCCATACGACCGTCGTCCTCTTCGTGATATTCGACGGGAGTGCCAATGTCGCACATCCAATCAACGGCCGCAGCTGTAGTTCCGTCGTCGCCACGGGTCATCTGCAGCGACACCGTCGTGATATCACCTGCTATCAACCCCGTCGTATCAGGTCATACACACGGTTTGATTATATGTCAACTTTGTGTTATTCCTGTTGTTATTTATTTTTATTTGATTTGTGTATCATTTATTGAGTTGGCCGATCGGTTTGTGATCGCGCTCATATTATATTTACTAACCCTATAGGTCTTATAAGATATATATTTGCATTACAATAAACTGTTCTGTACATTTTTTATACTACAGAACATTGTTGTTTTCCGTTCACGTTAGGGGTATCTCACACTCATCATTTAAATATGTAACGTTTAAGATTTGAACCTATCTTAATTGTTAATATACAGTGACAGTCCACTCGCCCCTCCTATTGGGTTATCGACTGTAGGACGAAAGTATTCACACACGATGTGTTGCGTGTTGGTCGTTGCCTGCGCAAGAAACTTTGTAACAATAAATGTATTTTTGAAAAGCCAGCGACTTTTTGATTTTGTCTCATGAAATAGTATTCGCGTTTTTGAAGGTATGAATCCGATGATTAGTTTTGAGTTAATAAAACCACAATATTCATTGCCTTAAATTTATAAATAAGCGGCTCTGTAATTTTTTTACGAAAACACCTCTGCCTAAATCCAACCCCTTAAAATCACTTTAATAAAATGTTTTACAACATTAATAATGCTATGCCAACCATAAAGGACAATAATTTATTGTAATAATAAATAATAATAATTGCTAGGTAGTGTTTTAATTCACTCTCGTTTTGATTTAGTACGAGACAATGGTTTTCATGCGTAGTAGCCAGTATAGGCTACCTAACTATATCTCGGTGGTTTTTTAGGTGATTTATTGATTCCGACGGCTACTGTTGATAATAACATACATAATATCGATTCCGCCGGACCTTGTATGTATATTTTAAAATGTATCGTCTATTTAGTACCCATAATTTAGATAATTTTATGGTAATAAATTTTAATATTACGTATATATGTAAATTGGTCTCATTTGAATATATTGTAAATTTAATAAAGGTTTCGGTTGAATGTATTTATTTTGAATTTGGAACCGATCGTACCCGTATAATACTTAAAAATTTTGTTAAAAACATACTCTGTTTGACTCAAAATGTATACCCGAGTGCAGTATTTGAACACGTACCTATGTACCCGGATCAAGGCTATATTATTATATTGTTGTATTGTATAAGTCACAATATAGTGTTCAATATGCGGTCGACACTGTGGTACCTACCACAGTATAGCACGTAGTACCACACGTGACGTTTCTTTTTCTTTCGACTTTTCAGACACAAAAGTGATGTGTGATTAATGATACATTCGGAAAGGGCCAGACCTTCTTCTTTTAATTTTTTTATTTTCCAATAAATACGTCTTTTGGCGTGGCACAATGAGTACCGTATTATATTTTATTACTATAATATTGTTCGTCAATCATTCCCATTGCAACTATGAACAACGAAAACTGTTCTGAAAACCGTTCTTTTCTGAAGGAGGCACGTTTACAATATAATATAAAAGACGGCCGCGACGAGGCGAGCGCCAAAGTGAAAGCGTGCCCACTTGTCGCTATTGTTCTCATCGGGTACCCAGACCTTATACCCGAATACGGATTGCGGACTACGCGACGGTATAGAAAAACTCTTATTGTTTGTGTTTCTAACAAATTCATACGACTTCGACAAAAATATAAAGCACGCAATTGACAATATCTTATTATTGTATAGTTTTTCCGTACGGATAACCATATAATACTGTATTATAACTATGCGCCCGAAGAAAAAAAACAGGTTAAGGTCCAATGTGTTGGGTAAAGTTCGACATTGTGTACTTAGATAATATTATGTGTGTGTGAGTTTCTTGAAAATCATACATTCGATACGATTAATGGCGGTCGCGAAATTCGTTGAACGTGTCTTGTTATTATAACAGTGATCCACCGGCGACAAGTCCGGGACCTTATACGATAATGCAATGCAATTTTATGACAATGAAATATTGAAATACTATGATCGAGCATTTACGAAAAATATGTACCTTATGTCTAGGTTAAGGTGTGGACCTTGGAGGTACCCACACTGTAAGGTTGACATGCGGGTAAAACGCAGCCGGCCACGATTTACCGCCACCGTTATGACTTTAGTATTCACAGTAACGAAAAACGTAATTTTTAGAATATCACTAAATACAAAATAACGCAAAACGAAATAATTTCTAATAAATTTTTTTATAAAGTATAATTATTGATAACAATTTAGGTGGTGAGGGGTGGAATTTAAATGTAGTATATACCTAATATATATTTATTCAAAAATCAAACTTACCTAACTTTTTTTGAGACATATGTGAGTATAGGTAGTAATATAATAGTATACTATAAACTCAATGGTATTATCTAGTTTTAAGTGAGTCTGAGAGAGAAAACAAATATTGAGCTGACATCCTCTTTACAATATATTATTAAACACATTTTACAATCGTACATTTCTGTACCTAGTTAACAATTATCTATAGTGTATAATAATTTATTTTAACCGTGAAAAGCGTCGAATTAGTAATAATAGCTATTATTATTACTCATACATTTTAAGCAGTCATATCAACAACACAAGTATGACTTATCTTAAATTCAATTGCATTAAAATTTAATCTGAAGTAAAATGTTTTATATAGTATTATTTTAATAAGTGATAATAAATAATAATTTATAACAATTTAGGGTGTGAGGGGTGGAAATTAAATGTAGAACCACCTGTGTGATGGTGGTTATTCGCGCTGCGCAACCTATTCAAACCGGTCGATGCGTTGATGGAGGCTTTGGTCCCAACCAGCGATGCCACTGAGGAGCCACTGCCATTACGCCCGCGGTGCTGATTTTATTACAAGCATTAAAATACGTAGAATTCTGAACAAGTGGTTTGATGTTCGACGGGGGTGTGCTGAATTGTTCCTCAATACATACGGTCACTTGACAAGGGTCCATAAACGCAGGTTGAGGAGGAGAAAAATAAATTATCGCTTGAAAACACAGCAAAAGAAACGTACAATTGTGTTTTTCGAAGTGTCTGAGTACAGCAAAATATTTTTATATTTTTTTAAATTTTAAATGTTATAATATGAGCGACGATTTATTATAATATAATACTGTACAACTGTAAAATATTCACGTTCTAATAGTATTAAAGTACTATATATTCATTTATAGTCATATTATTATCTACTTCAACAGATTTTCAGGTTTCATTTATATTATCAGTTTATTTATGATCGACCGGCCCCTCAACGATAGTATTCCAATATCCGCAGATGTTATACACCTATAACTACGTTTTTTTTTTAATACAATTTTATTATAATACCCAAGTGTCCTGGCGTGGATAATATGTAGCATTATATAAAATAATCTTATTCGTTTTGCGATTGTAAAACGAAAATGGTACGATTCTTTATCTTTTGGATGTGCTTACCAACGATAGACGATGTGAAAGCGTACTTATTGTTGTTAGGGCGCGCATAGCGGGTATCCAAAAACCTAAATACGGATTACGGACTTGACAATAGAGTACTTCTATTATTTGGGATTCTAACAAATCTATACAGCTGCTATAAAATAACATAGTATATACACAAATATAATAATATTTTATTGTCGGTTGGTCAACACATGCATCATTATATAGGTCACGTATTGTAATGCGATTGTAAAAAAAAAGGATCCAATGTGTCAAGTAAAATTCGGCATTATATTATAAATCTATGTGTGTGTGTGTGTTTTGTGAACCATGTACCTACGTCAAATGGCGATACAATTTATCACGTTTTTACACACGTATGTTTGAAACGAACCATCAGTGACGCACTAACTTAAATGTGGTGTTCGGTTTTAATGGAACTCATACCATAGATTAAATATAATATACGTTTACACACGACTGACAAAATAAAGTGCCAATATTGAACGATAATAGTTTACTCAATGTGACCACAAAAATTAAGCTGTTGGCTGTTTGACTGACGACTGCTCAACCTAATCTTACTAGGTTCCCCAGTGGCGTATATATAGAAATAGTTTTCTGAACGGACTACAACAGGAACGTAATTGGGAGAGGGCAGAAGGGGGCATTTGCTTCATAGTAGATTTTTATGTGCTGGTCAAATGTTTGGACTTTTAGTACGGCAGGGATGGTGGAATCGTAGCCTCTCGTATAGCGGACGGCTCACCAAGGGGCCAGAGCTCTTAATCGTTAATCGTTTTATATTTAAGAAAAATACCGACAGTCGACAGAGAAGAATATTATTATTATAAATGCTAAAATGTGACATTCTAACAACTGATTAATATGTTTGTTACAAATTTGGACCACGAATTAAGATCGAATGATAATAAGCCTTAAATAGTTGTAAACGTTTTTCACATTATTGAACATACCTAGGTGCAATTTGCGGTGGGGGGGGTGGAATTTACCTTCGCGTTTTTACAGTTCAATAGTTAGTAAGTATACCAGTGGAGTTTTTCACTTGAGATAAAACCGTGACCTCGGAATTGGCACACGATAAAGAAGTGAATAGTGAAATGTACACCTGCCTTGGTATTGTTATATTGCTTGCTTTATTATAATGCGGCCAAAAAGAAATCGCCGTTACATGGGTTTCAAATTCATCCTGTAAACATCATTATTTATTGTATTATGTTCGGCGTGACTGAATAATATATGTAGGTACCTAACCTCTAAGCTTTTTAAAATATAAAAAAAAAAGTAAGTACACTGAAAAGACAGCTGGACGACTGGCGCCGATCGGAGACAATATACGCGGAGACAATATTCTAAGTACCTACTTGTATATTGTACCTTTTTGGGTTCTTTTTGTTTTATCAATTCTAAAATAATAGTTATTAAAAATAAGGCATTCACCTTTTCGCTGTGTAGAAATATATTCAATATACAACATTATTAATTTTAAATTTAAATTATAAATGCGTAGACACTGATGATAATCATAAGATACCGTCAGTACTAACCGTGTTGTCGACTTTTGCAGATATCGCCACAACGGCACACAATTTATTCTATTTTATTTATATAATTATCGGGGATTTATCAATCGATAACTTCAGAATTCATATATTTTAGTGTACTAACATCGTTTTAAATGATAAATATTTTACAGTACCTATCTGTATTTTATCGCTTTACAAATTACAAATTTGCAATCATATTTTAAAATAAAAACAATCAGAGAATTCAGCGGCGAAATGGGTCGGCGGCAAAATGGGATTAATTCGTACAATACCCTTTTCGGCCGATTCACTTTTCGATCAAAACAAAAAGCTTAATAAATAATATAGAAAAATAAATATATTTAATATAATTGTATTAATATAATAAATATTCAAAAAATTATTTCAATATATAACTTGTATAATATATAATATAATATATTTCCTTATGATACATACTAAACAATTTTTTTTTCTTTGATGTGGAGTTTATATAATATATGAAAAAATGAATAATTAGAAATTTAAAAAAAAATATTTCAAAGATAACCTTAATTTTCAGTTTATTAATTGAAGTAAATTAATTAATATAGGTACTGCCTTTAATAGATACATATAGTATAATGTTATATTATATTGCTTATTGACATTTAGGAGTGATTGATAACCGTGATTATTTAAATTAGTCCTTAATCGTAGCGGTTGGTTTAAACAAAAAGATGATAACTATACGTGCCGACGTTAAAATATAATGGAGGCCGGCGATCGTAACTTGGTTACGTCGCTATTAAACAGTGTACATTATTACAATTTTACTTTTTATTTTATGGATAACTTCTGAAGTATTTTTGATTAAAATCTCATTTACAACTAATTATGCTCAATATATTAATGTTTACATTTTTTAATTCCTGATGTTACCTTCTGAAATATTATTTTTTTATAAAATGCAATCAAAGTAACACAACGTTATGTCATTGGGCTATTTTGATACTTACATGGCTACATTTCTTAATGTGGTATCAAAGTAACCTTATTAGTGAAAAAAAAATGTTCATAGTACTCTGATGAATAAAAATGTAAGGTTATCAAAGTAACCCTATTTTACATTTTTATGGTATTTATTTAAATTTTAAAGTGCAAACAGAATTATTTGATCCTATATGTGTTATTTCGTACTATAAATTAATAATAATATTTATTGACCCTAAAATTACATGAGTTAACATAAATAGAAAATATATATAAATTAAATAGACTTTAATTCGAATTTCGCAAAAGCAAGCTTGGTTAAAAAAACAGTATACCACATAAATTTAGAATATAATAATATAACACAAAAAATAAATTATTATAATAATATTAGTACTTATTTAAATACAAATTATATATGATAATCATACACATTTAATGGGTCGATATGCTACTTAAAACAATAATAAGATTTAAAATTTAAAATAATTAGTTCTAATGATTTACACATTTTTATACCTAGGTACAATAATTGGGCTAAATTTTGCAAAAGTATAGTAGAACATAAAACAGGTTTAATATTAGAGTTTTCCTTACTTCTAGTTTTATGTTTATGACTAAATTGTATGTCGTTGAGCTTAACAGATTACACATAAAGTAGTATAATTATGTACTTATTTTTCTTTATCTTTAGTCTCCCCCTTTCATATTAGTAATACTAAAAATATAAATAGAAGTAATTATGTTATAACTGAAAATGTATTATTTAATTTTTATTATATTATATTGGTGTACCTATCTACTTATAACTGTTAAAGTGTAGAAGAGTGTAAGTGTAGTGTGTACTATCCATGTGGCCATATTATAGGTAAAATTAGTATTAAGTAATGATTTTCTTTCTTTGCATCTATCATACACACAACACAAACCAATTCAATTTGGTTTTTAGAACTCTTGTCGCTATATCAATATATATCAAATATAAAATATTTCTGATATAATTTACGGTTCATATATTGTAATAGTTTTGACCAAGTTTTTTAACAACAATCACCCAAGTTCAAAACTCCACAATTCCACACTATATTACTTGATTTGGTTCTTTTCAGGACTCTTTCGCATTCCATTGGAATTAGGATTATTGGATTTATATTTATGCATGTAAAAAAAGTAACCTTTTTATAATTATTTATTTTTAAAATATTTATTTTTTCATTATTGTTTGATCTTTTTACAACCTCGGTATAACTATATTAACTACCTACTACCGGGCCAGGTTCCAGGTCAAAATATCTCCGGTAAAAATATCTCCGATACACAATATTTTCATTGGAGATATTATTTCCATTAGAGATATTTTTGCGGTGATATTTTGATCGGCCACCACCGGGCCCAGGCGAACAAGCGTGTACCTAGCCGCGATAGTGTTTTTAGTTGTAAAATTTGATTTTAATATCGTAATAACATCAAAAATAATATATTATAATATAATGCTTGGCTTTGGAAGTGTGTGTGGTAATAATATTAGTAAAAATTATTATTAATAATAGTCTTCCTCTCCTAGGTACTTCCGGTCGACCTGCGGCGTGTCATTGGGCCGCGATGTACGCCAAGTGGACGACACTGCACAAAATGGTGATCACGTTACCCGCGGCCATGAACATGTGCACCCTCCGGAAAGTCCGATGGATGTTCATGTATCGCGGGCAGCCGGCCAGTCGGCCCAGGTCGCAGCGGCCCACTTCTTGGCCCACGCCCGCCTTCTTCTCGATGGCCATCTTGGCGGCGATGAGCCGCAACACCAGCGGCACCACGTACAGCCGGATCGTCAGTTCCAGCAGGAAGCACAGGCTCAGCGTGAACAGCTGAGGTGCGAAAAACATATAGTTATTAATATTGTTGTAATTATGATTATATTGACATTGTTATCATAATATTACTACCCAGCAATTCCAGATCAAATGCCCGTCGAACTTATACAACCGCACAGATTTTTAACGCGTAGATATTCGGTTTGTTTTGACCAAATACGCATGTCTAAGACTGTATCCGATCATATAATAGGAAACTATTTTATTTTTCAATGAAAAATTGTCAAAAATAAATAAATCTAAAATTATGGTCCATCGTGAGTCAATTATATTATTAAACATTTATGTGTTGAAAAGTAAAAAGTAAGTAATATATAGTGGTTCCATGTAAATCGGGCGCGGTAAGTTGAGCGCGGTAATGTCATCGCGCGTCATATAGTCGCTATTTTATATTAAATCGCTTCAACATAATGATATCGTCGGATATCTAAACTATTAATTATTATGATCGTTTTATATTATCGTCGTCCATATTACGATGTCCAAATTATAGATAAAATTATAGGCTCGCAATTTGTTGAATTAGATTCTTTGTAAATAAAAATCCTATGATGTGTTATGTTCACATTTTAACTTTGTATTTTACCGTCATCATTAAATCTGGAGGCAAATTCAAAATTTTGGGTTAAGTAATAAATATTCTGCTGATCCAGAATTTGTTATAATTCAAATAAAATAATTTATTTGTATACATTTTTATGTTGGCTATCTGTGGCACAATTATTAATTATTACTATTATTAACTATTACACTAAACTACCTAGGTATTATTAATTATAATATTTACTTATTTTGACTGTTGTTATTATTAGACATAATATGATAATATTTATTGAGAATTTGATGAAGTATAAAGTGTTGTACATAGGCATGTATCGTCATTCGCCGAAATGAAGCGCGACAATATTACACAGACACCCAACTTACCGCTCCAAAATCACCTCGACCAATTTACCGCAATGTATACATATATTTACGGTATATTTATGGGACACCAAAATTAGTGGCCTACGGGTCTTACTGAATAAAATCACGTGTATAGCCAAGTGACAGGTATTATATAAGTATAATATTAGCTAGGTGCCTAAAACAGTCTGAGACCCAACTAGTTTATACTACTTTAGTGATTAACCCCCACTGTTAAGGAAACTCAACTGGGATGAGCCGATAAAAGTATGATGCTTGTCGGTATAAACTATTTGAATAAAATATTTTTTAATCAGTCAAAGACGTACTATTTGTGCGTTTAACGTACAGTAATATGTCAATACCAAATTTATTTTTCGGTATTACTATTATTATTATTATTATTTATTACCTATAATATTTATAAATTGTGTATACCTGTAAATACGTGGGTCGGTCCCACACGTTCGTGGCGACGTGCATCTTCCCGAACTGCACCAGCGTGATGGCGCTCAGCACACTGTTTATCGAAAAGTATTTTGGAAACAGGATATTTTGGACTTCACCAAAAGCGTGCCTGGACAAGTTGAAGTACAAGCTCAGTCCTGCAGAGGAAACGAAAAAAAAATATTAATGCGTTTATACAACCTCCGCCACTGCAGCTAGTGTATTATAATATTATAGAGAGTACCCCATAAATGGCTATCTACATATAATTATAATACTGCAATCTATTTTATTCACCGGAAACGATAGTCATCCAGAACTGAGATCCTATATGCATGCTGAACGCAGTCAGATACACGAAGTTCACGAGAGTCCTTGGTTTCACTACTTTACCGTCGTTGACGATTGACGATTTCTTCGGGTCGACGGGCATTAGAGAGGCGACGACCAGAAAAACGGCCAACGCCATCAACACGTGCGCCGACTGCTCAAAGAATACACTGAAAGCCAAAAAAAAAAACAAATATTATTGTAATAAACTACTCTATACGGGTTAACCTACGGCAAATTACGACTCGAAATTTATTCGGGAGTATAAACGAATGAAATGTGGTACACAAGATTTGTATCGCCCGCGATAGGTAAAAATTATTATTGAGGATATTATTATACATATACATATTATGTGTTTTAATTTAATTTTTTTCCACACATCATTATGTGTCCGTCTGTGTGTAAATGTGTAATAACTAATAACTTATATTATTGCTTATTGAGCGGATTTAACATTTAACGTAAAAATACGCCAGAAATATTAATTATTACACGACCTAGTTATGTTTACCTGTTTATTTTTCACCGATATTATTTTGTACATAATATTATAATTCTTTATGGTTAAATAGTATGCCTAATGTAAAAGGATTTTTTTTTTTAATAGTTTACGTTTTTATTTTTTATTACCTGTACACCATTATAATGTAATTTAAGGTTTTTAAGAAATTTTCTTTTATACCGCCACGAATTGAAGAAACTGTAGAATATATTTTTAAATAATTTCGATCATAGAAACTAACTTTGCAGATATTCATAATTTTGTTTTAATTGGCATTAAACTCAAGGTATTATAATTATAATATTCAGTTCAGGGCTCGGTTAACATTGAGCTGCATCTCGACATCTCACATGCAATCTCGCGGTCCGCAATCCGCAAATACATTTTAAAAATAAAATATTCTTCAAATCAAACAAATAATTACGAGTATGAATTATTGAAAAAATAACATTATACAGGATGTAACAGGTCTATTTGACTAATGCAATAACTTTTACAGCAGTAACAGTGATAAGCAAGATATAATTTTGAATTTTAACACACTTTGAAAATTGTTTAAAAATTAACGAATTAACCAAATTAAAAGTTTTAAACGCCAAAATGGTTTTTAAATACTTATTAGTTATTTATGAAATAGCTATCTTGGATTATTAGAAAAATATTAAATAAAAAATTTAAATAATTTATTTTTGTTGTAAAAAAGATATAGATATAAAGATATAGATAATAAAGATATATATAAGATATACAAATTATAGCGCAGAGCTCTACAAATCATTACAAAAAAAAAAAACTTAAAAATATTGAATAGAAAAAAAGTTATTGCATTAGTCAAATAGACCTGGGACACCCTGCAATCTGCATAGTAGGTATTTTGAGTAAAATATAATAATAATAATAATAATATATTTTTTTTTTATATATATTTATTTATTATTATTATAATTTTCAAAATTAAATACGGTACCTAATCGTCTTTTTATGACATAATTATTACATTTAAAAGCTGCTATTACTATCTATTACACTAATTTCGACTTCATTGTATAAATTATTAAATAGTTAGTTTTTTAATTTAGTAAACCATCATGGTTGTTATGTCTAATGTGACATAAAATATAAATTAGTAAACAATTTATAGTTGAAATATTTTCGGTATCTGAGTCTTTGTCCGCTTTATACTCAAAAACTACTGGGTCGTTTTCAATAAAAGTTATATTAATACATTTCTTGAGACTCTGGGAGGGTTTAGAGTTTCGTATTTCAATCCCTACTTAGATCACTATATGGTGGCTCAAGTAATTATTTTGTTTCCACTCACAAAAATCTTAATATTTTTTCGTTTAGACATAGGGTTCAAATTGGTTACAGATCATAAAATATTTATTATTATTAGAAATCGTTTTCCGTATTGTATTATATTTTATCATATAAAAATAATATATTATTTTACATAGGCTATTCTTTTTAAATATATAACTGAGTAACTCTATATTAGAGACAAAGTGTATAAAATGGTTGAGGTTTATAAATGAAAAAAATACCAGAACGATTTTGACAAAAAAACAATTGAGAGCATTTCAATAATTTAAGGGTAGTGGAATAGAAGCCGTGGGTATAAGATATAAAGTGTAAATAGCTGATAAAATACTTATTAAATCAAAAAATACTCGACCGATTTTAACAATCCGGAAAAGGTTTAAATAATAGATCGAACCAGTAAATAATAAGCGGATAAGCCAATTTCTATTATTGTTTATCCAAAAATTTATATTAAGTAATATTTAATAGTATTAATTAAAGAAAATCAGGGCTGTGAATTTAATGCACTAAAAAAGTGTTAAATATGTATACATTTATGCCCCAAAAACATGCAAAATATGCACTAAAAATTTTCAAAAATGTATTATACATACTCTATTTTTATTAAAAAACTGTATAAATTAATAAATAATAATCAAAAGTGGTTTACAAAAAAAAAATCCATCCTTTTTATTTTTCTAATTTTTAAAAGATTTTTAATGTATATACCTACTATATACGGATAACGGATTTGTAAATATCAGAACAATTCTGATTTTATACCATATAGACCGAAAAAATAAAATAAATTTAAAAAAATAAGCATTATACGAAGAAATTATGAAAACGTGCAATTATATGGCCTAACCCGTAAAATATGCAAAATAAGATTTTGTATTTGAACTATAATTAATTCAAAACAGATTTTGGCTGAATCTGTTTTCTTATACAACGTGTAGCAAATTAACATGCAAATGCATTAAATTCATAGCCCTGATTATAACGTTTACATTTCTTTCACAAAAACATATACATGTATTGCAGTACTTCAACACTATTTTAATTGTTTAATACCAAACATAGAGTACCACGGAGGACCACGGATAATCGAGAGTTTTATTGTATTTAAATTTGGTATAAGAATGTACATTCACTGTAGGTACAATTCAATTGTGAAAAATAGTGCAAAAACTTGAAAAATTCATCATAAAATAAACATCAACAAATTAAAAATATGAAAAATTAAAACTATATTAAAATAATCAGTATTAGCCGAAACACGTTTTAGAACAACAGCAAAATACGAAATTGCATCAAAATCCCAGCCCTACAAAGTCAGGTGGAATTCCCAAGTCTATATAGGATTCATTAATCCCCGCGCAACGCCGTGTAATACACAATAAATTAGTTATAATACTATATTAAGTTACTATATCGTTACTCGCGATATTTTGACGTGTATCCATATTATTATAATATTATGCTCACTTGTAAACCGGAGATTTCTGCAGCTCTCCGAAAATCGAACCGCACTTGTTGACGATTCTTCTGGTAACGTTGTTGCCGGCTGTATTGTTCGGGGCGGCCGATGGTGGTTCTGATGTCGTCTCCGGTGACATCTCCTCGGCCGTATAGTCGTGGGTGGTTGCGTCGGCCATCACAGGTATCCTGAACAAGTGATGTGGATGTTTCGAATTTTGATCAAGAATTCCGCGCATGGCTGTCGTCGTCGTAAATAATAAACTTCACAGGAAGGTCGACGGGGGTTAGGCCAAGTGTGTATCGGACGAGGTCCTCGTTGCCAATGAGAACTGACAAGAATCGGGTTCACCACGTGAATCAATCTGGGGCGGCGGCATCGACGATTTGGCCTACGTGACCAACGTACAGGAAACGTTCACACAGGAATCCTATTAGGCTGCGCTAATTCAATTTTAATGGTTACACTGGAGGTACTATATAATCACCCACAAGCCCCCCTCCCCTACCAAATTATACCCATGTTTTTTTATCATTATTGAAATAATTATTAAAAGACAGGAATCTTTAGAAATAATAACTTAAATTGTATGGCTTAAAAAAATTATTTTTTTCATATATATTGGTATTATAAAAATTAACCCAGTCTATTTTTACAGCTGCATTTGTACCACTTCTGAACAACACTGGTTTTACGGAGGACTGATTTTTGATACTGGTAAATTAACACTGGCCGGTAATGGCGTATTAAAGTATTTGATAATACAATGTACTACAATGTATATTGTATAATATTAATGGTTTAACTTATTATCTTTTCCAAAAATATGGCTTACATAATAATTTATAAAGTATAAGTTTTTAATTTTATCTTAATATTTGGTATGTTATCAACTTATAATTCAATACCACGTGCTGTAAAACAGTGTCCAGTGGTATAATAATGAAATGCACGACGGTGCACTGCACCCCATCATCACTCAAGGGCTCGGGCCCTATAATGTACCTATATCAAAGAAATCGTTTATTTATCATATTTATCATATTTATCGTACATGTTCACCTGATGCATTTCTCCTGTAATAAACCTATAAATTGCGCAGCATAATATATCAACTTCGTCGAACTTTTTACACGTTAATTACGCGGACTATTATTGGATTATTAAAATGAAAACGAATGAATTGGTAGATTCAGTTATCAAGAAATTATAGACTATAGTACTATATAATATAAAAATTAACAATATTAGGTATTTAATTATGTAAAAATAACAATCACCATTTTTCTTGACCTCAACCCGTGTTTATGGACCTTCGTCAAGGGACCGAGCTTATCGGGGGAAAATTCGACGTACTGCGGCTTAAAATCGAACCACTCGTTTATAGTTCTTCGTATTTTAATGCGTGCGTTTAAATCTTCACCGCGGGCGAGTGGGTTTAGTGGTTACGCGCGGTGACGTCCCACCGAACCCTCCATCGACGCACCGACCGGTCTATACATAATATATAAAACCGCGGCCGCGAGAAACCTGTAATTATAATTTTATATTATTATGACGTCACTTACACTCGTGTTGTTGTCATAGAGGCTTAAAAATATTACTATAAGTTTGATACTTTTAACAGTGAAAATAATAACTATTATCATATACATACTATAACACGACTATACAAATAAATAATTGTCAACTATAAGTTATACTACGTTAGTTCGTCGTCGTTTTTTTCCGGTACTCACAACATTTTTAAAACGCTCAGCATGGGACATATTTTGTATAACGACTGTTGAAGAGGTAAATTATTGGCAACGGATTTTTCGTGTCTGTTTATTCGACCCAGTCCATTGTCCACCGTTCAATATAACATATATTATAAAAGAAATTTCGTATGCCTCAGTGCTGTTGATTTTAAAAGTTAAGAACGTCAAACGATTACAGTAAAACTCGTATGAGGATTTTCGTCGAAAACCCTTTTGTTGGTATAAAAACAATCATAAAATAAAACGCTTAGCCCGTGCGATATATATAGACATATAGCTGACGCTTCGCTTACGTGTACCGTCATAGGTACCTATAAGCTGAAATTGTTTTTGTGAAAATATCGTTTTTGTATATTATTATACGTCTTCCAGTGAATTTTATTCAATCGCCATAATATCATACTATCGTATTTTGGTATAACACATGAAAACATAATCTGGAAAAAGTTACACGCTCTTAATATTATTTGTACATAGTATATTATATAAAAACCATCCCGCAGGGAAACCGCCGTTTCGACAATACCGCCTGCTACTATACGCAGTAGTTTTATAAATTCTATAATATACAACATAATATAATATATTATATTATAATATATATAATAATAATATTATCGTCCCGGCCGATCTTTTTGGATGAGTCGGGTCGGCGAAGATGCATATAATATGACGTGTTATAATAGCATTGGTTAAATAGTATATATTTTTTTGTACGTCTAATCGATGATAATATAGTATACGTATTGTTATTTATTATCGTACAGTAATATCATTATATTATTTTTTCAGTTAAATCCATTGAAACATTCGTTTGTCCGTTCCTGGAATTTCGTTTTAATGTCATCGATCAACGTTTGACGAGGGTACAAAACACACACACACACACTTACCCACAAGTGTTTGTATAGTGTTTATTGTATATTATATACTATGTTATAATGCTGAATTTTACTCGACCTTTTGGACTCTGTCGTTATTTTTTTCAAACGCATTCTTACACGTGTCCCTATAATAATATATGATTCGTACGGACCAAACTGCAAATATTTACCGACCTACAAGCCTGTTATTGTGCTTAGTAATCCTCATATAGAATGTTGCCCTGTAATTATCATTTATTATATTAAAATATTTTTACCGGGCAGCTGGTGGTCCTAACCTATAACTTTGTTGTAAACAAGAAAATATGTCGTACGGTTTTCGTTTCACGGTTCCAATGAGAATATAATATATTATGAAAAATCGCACGCCACGGCCGGGAGACGTATTAAAAAAAAATATATTTCCTCGGCTCTCCAGTAGACACTTACATTATATAACCACCACACATTTGGTCATTTTGACTTGTGACTGCTCGACACTTTCGATGATGTATCGAGAGGGTACCCCGACAAAATATCGCCGGTAAAATATCGTGTGACCATTATATCGCAAAGAAATAATACATACCGCCGTACATTATTATCGAGTCCGTATGTTGCATTTAACTTTATCTTATCTAATCGTATTCACCTTTTACCTAGCAATGCATTCGAGTACACTGGTTTTTCATTCTATAATTTATATTTATTAATAATTTGTACTGTCACTGTGACTGACTCATATTTTGACCCTGGAACGAAAAACGTGAGTGTTTTAATATTTTGTACTAAGGATAATTATTTGCAAATATTAAAAAAATGTTTCGCATAATGCGGATGTAACATTGAAATCTGCTCCACCATTTTTTAATCAGTTTTTTGTAATTCACGGAAAATTAAATGACGGATCCATATGCCCATTGATATATACAGTAAAATGACTCACAGAACAGAACAAGCTTATTACGATATTTTGTTTAATTTTTTAGCAGATGAACTCGGAGAGCTTTGTATTTCATTAAATATATACTTCCATTAATTAATATACATATTTAATTTATTTGTATTACTTATATCAATTTTATTAAATATTATATACATATTTTTATTATTTTTATCAATTTTACTACATATTAATATAACAATATTATATGCTTGAAATATATTATTTATTCATAACTAAATTACTGCTATATTTCATGTTAGCGATATGTATACTGGCGATATTTATTCTATTTATTCTATATAATGGTTTTAGCGATATTTTAGTTGCGATATTTTGGTCACGCGATATTTTACCGGCAATATTTTGTCGGTAATTCGTATCGAGAGTCATGTGGCCGCCCCAAATATGTCCCGGTCGCCAACCACGGACCGAGACCCGAGAGTCGGAGTGGCGTGGATTTTTATACTTATAATAATATCATGGATACCTTGGACCAGTTCCGTGGGTGACCGGCAATAAAAAATGACACATCAATTTGGAGAAAAGTTTATATTGATTTGTTTAATAATAATAAAATTTGGTGCCGAGAAAGCCGACTGGCATAAAATTCAGACAGAGATACAAATAATTATAATAAAAGACATACATTTCCTAAATAAATAATAATAATAATAATAATACACAAAAAACACATCGCTCGGTTCCGACGTAGCGGTTTACAGACGAGTGACATATAATAAATTTGAAAATCCTATATCAGTATCAATGCACATAATATATCATTCAGTACCAGCCACGGTGAAATAATAGTATAAATAATTTTATAAAACGTTACCCATCGCACGGTGATACATGTGCCGCCCCTTGGCACACCGGCAAAACGGTGTCTACCCGCCGTACACATTGCTGCTGAGACGGGAAAAAATGGAGTGCCAGGTCGTTGCCCTGCAGTCGGCCGATACCAAGCTATATAGTGGTCGTGGCGAAAACAGGCGAACGGCGGTAGAGGGGGTCACATGCACACGGATTTATATAATCATTAGTGGCCGGCGTACTTCCAGTGCTAAAGTTAGGTCTTATGTTCTGGCGATTGTCGGTGTGAGGAGACCTTTGCCGCGGGTACGAGGAAGGGAGCGGTCATCGATCGGCGGACATTGAGGTACTCGGGTTCAGTTTTGTTATCGCACGTCGCGCTCGCAATGGACCTGTGATATTATTTTAATTAATTAAGGGGATTGCGAATGGATAATTTTTAAGGGGTTCAGTGCAGGCTATATTATAGGTAATATTGTTCGAGTCGTACGCATGTGTGTGCGTAGTAAATTATCATTAGTGCGTGTGTATACTACTGATAACTAATAATTACCACGGTCGGATAAGTATATTACGCGTGCAGATGCCGCATGCAGATGTCATTTATTAATTTATTATGATTGGATCAAAATATTCAAAACCAATTTATGGACGCGAAATAGCCGTACGGCTGACAAAAATTAAGGTACTTCTAGTAAAAGATGTTTGAATTTATAAACAAGTTTACTTTGCATCGGTCGGAGCACTTTTTCAATTTTAACAAATTCTTGACGAGAATCAATATTTTACATTCCATAAATATGTAATTTTTTAATATTGAATATATTAAAAAAACATGAAAAATATAAAATATGTGCTCCGACCGATGCAAAGTTGTTTACCAATATTCAAAAATCTTTACATTTTTTTAATCGAACAACTAGATAAGTACCTTAATCTTTGTCAGTCGCTAAGGTTGTTTTGATGAAAAATGAATAGGGTTTGCAATCGCCTTAACTTGTAATGGTTTTTATTTACATTGGACGTCACAGACTGTGTCGATGAATCCGATAAAAAGGACGACACATACCTAGTTGACCGCCCACATAGGTTAAATATATTATACGGTAAGGTGACATTTTGGCACCGGTCGACTATCGTTGAAATGCAGTCGTTATAATTTATATTGTATATAGCTAGGTACTAGGTAGTCAAAACCATCTTCGACAAGTTTTGGTCTTAATTTATTTTAAATTTTTGTCGCACCATAGTAGTGCTCTGCATGATCTGTTATTTTAGGGACCGGACTACACTTATTAAAATTTTAACAGAGGACCAAACTCGGGCCGAACCGATGAGTTTTATTTTTTTTTTTTACTGGATAGACTGGTGTCTGGTAATTAAGTTTAAGACCGGACTGCATGGCTCCGTCTTGTAGTAGTCGAGACCCAAGTCGGGACGGACTATGGTCATTCAGTTTCATCAAATTATATAAATATAAATATTGTAGTTGCCTGTTGTTGTTTGTGTTTCTCATTTAATTTCACGCGTATTGCAAAAACAATCATTTTAATAGATCATAATATAAGTACGATGACCTAGACCGGCAATCAGCCCAGACCGAACCAAACTGATAATATTTTTTTGCCGATACCGGACCAAACCGAATCAAAAATAATACATTTGAACCGAAACTGGACCAAACCTAACCGGACAACACCGACGGGTCTATACCATATTTATGTATGGGTATACCGCTCTGCTGGGCGTTGCGTGGGGTCACAGTAAAGGATGTGTTAAATTTGAATTCAATGGTAAAACACCATTCTACACGAAAAACGATTCTGAGCGAATACGGTCTGTCAGCCTACATAACCAAGTGTATTTTTAATTTGATGATATTATATTGGGTATTAAAATGGTTCATTTTACTATTAATAATAGAATAGGTTGAATTAATTTTTGAAGAAAACATTGCATTCGAAAATGTTATCGAGTGTATTTTTATTAATATTTTAATCAATTTTTTATAACGATTGTTTAATTTATTATACCTATGCTTGAGTTTTAGTTATCTTATTTTATACCGGATATACACTGGTTCGTCATTGGTCGATCGACAAATAGGTAGGTACATTAATTTGAGGTTTGCTGACTTTTTATCGATCTGGATTGTTTGTCAATAGTACAATGACCATTACAAAGGTTTTTTCTGGCCATTAAAAAAAAATACCAAATATTGATACGACGTCTTTGTATAAATATTGCATTTTTTCAAGAATATCTATTACAATATAAGAGTATAAATAATGTACTAGCTACTATTATTAGAGTTAAATATCAAATAGTGAACTTCGGTAGTTCAGAGTTCACATTCATTAGCGTTCTTCCAAATTGCATTGGAAAATGTCATTGAGTGTATAAAATATAATAATATAAGTACTTAAAAAGTTTCAAGCACAAATGAAAAATATTTTTTAATTACAACGAAATAACTAACATTGTTGTTCTTTATTTAAATATCTAATTTCGTCCATATTTGAATTAAAAATGTCTATAAAAATCAACGACTTAAAATATATTTTTTAGATTTATTGGTTACGCCTTACACTACAAACTACTTACGAAAAACCTTCTTTTTAATTTTCAATTTTTAGCTATAAAAACTAAACATTTTAGTCATTTTTAACTACAAAACAATTTACAAATGTTCGTTATTTTGATGAAATTTGGTCAAAATTTGAACTTTCAATGCTTATAAAAAAAAGGCATATGTTTTTTTAATATGTTTTAACATTTATTATAACAGCTAATGAGGAACCTTTTATAAAATTGTCAAGCTGTTTGACCTAACGAAAACTGTTTTAATCAATATTTATAAAATTGCATATAGGCCTAAAATTAACTCAAAAAGTGTCAAAATATTTTAAAAATTTTTTGCTGTATAGAAAATGACAATCTTGGTGATAGTTTTAAATGTCTACGGTTATTTCTTTTTGAATCTAACAAAATAAAAAAATCGTTCACTGAGATGTCAGTAGTTTACGAGTGAATATCTAATGTATAATTTCAAGCGCTCATAAAATTTTTGTTTGACTTTCCATTAAACTTTTTTTTTGTGAAAGGTAAAAATCTTATAGAGAATCTTGTGTGAAATTTTCAAAGTTTAGATTTGAATAAAATAGTTTTTATGAATTTCCAAACAAAAAAACTGCAAATGTTCGTGCGATTTGTATGTATTTTGTCATCAAAATTTTAACTTTATAGACGCTTACAAAAAACTATTAGAAACTTAGGCTCAACTTTTTTTAAATCTTTACTTACAACAAGTGATGAAGAACCTATTGTATTATATTTTTAAGTTTTTGAAATGAAATTGTCATTCATGTCAATGAAAATGTTTGAATGAAATACATTTTATCGACAATTATATAAAAAAAAAAAAATGCGAAAATGCGACGTACCTAATTATAGAAGCACTATATATAGACGAACAAAAATGATTTTACAGGAAAAACTCCTACGCCTGATATCATGTCGGATTTTGGTCATATTTTTTTATCCGTAAGATGAGAAGTTTTTGCAGGTCGGATCAATGCCCAAATTTTCATTTTACCATAGCGTACCTATACTAGAAATAACAATTTAGAAAAATAACAAATATTGTGCATTATTCAAATGCATATCTTATATTATAGCTTCTATAATTATAACTTTGAAAATCTGGCTTTGATCCGACTTGCAAAATGTTCTCTTTGTTTAAGTATTTCTCAATTTTATTTGTGTTAGGCGCATCTCGTAAGTAACACAACACGGTCTACAAAATATTGTACCTGTAATAATTATTATTTCTTAAAATATTAGGTATGTAAAAAAAAGTGAATTTTTTTGTAGTCATTAAATTTTAATTTATATTTATATTTAATAATTAGCCACAATTTATCGGGATGAAATATTTCTATCTTTTATCTTTTATAGTAAGACGGATTTGATTTGATTCTTTTTTATCTGTATCTTAGTTAAATTAAAGTGTAGCCATATCTTTGTCCAGATGATTTTTTCGTTATCTGGTCCTAACACTCTGCAGGTCGCGTAATCGCGGGAGAGGAGCATTATTATTATTTCACGGACGGTCATTTAGAACGTTTCGCGTCAATGCAGCTGCGTAAATTGACGCCCAAGTATTTCTTATGTACTGGCACACGACGTATTAATTAATTGAAGCTCCGCTGTTTGCTTGAATATTTTAACCAATACGCAAAGCACACAAACAATTATACAACATAACTCGATTTATATTTCTAACCTAATTACTAATATTTAAAATACAATATGTAAAATAATAAATTCATTGGGATTAAATAGATTGTTCAGTAATTGTGTTGCGTCTTGTATGTTATTGTAGCAGTAGCTCATAAGTGACTTAAGTTCTTTTCGTACGATTTATATTTCTTACTTAATTTCGGTTTATATATTTATAATGTACTATGTATAATCTATAATATGTATTATGTTTAATTGTTGAGCTATAAATTATAATAGTGTCTGACTAAAAGCTAATAAAAAAAAAAAAACTTAATTTCTTTTAAGCCAGTATTTATTCAACGTTTCTAAATACTCTTTTCTATAGATGGTATAGTTATAAATTAATACTACCTAATAATATTCATAAATACATAATATATCTTTTCGATTTACCTACTTCCATTTAAGCGTATAGCTTGTGCAGGGAGTTCATATTATAACGCATTTATAAAATGACAATAAAATTATGTCATTTATTAAGATGTAATATAATAATTAATGATTAATCTATGACAATAAAATATGATATGCTTCCAACTTGCGATAACAGGGTACACATTTACAGAGCACACATTTTAATTGTTATATAATAATTAATTGAAATACAACATTTAGATTAAAGATAATTTATTATAATTAAAAGGTAATATAGTATTCATAGATAGTGGATAGGTACTTAACTAATGTATAATATTGCAATAATATATATGCTTTCATATTTAATGAAATGTCATATACACATATTATCCATGTAAAAGGTCATAATTGTGTGTATAATCAAAAAATAAAATATAATAAAAAAATACAACATTATATAAATACTTTACATTTGTACGTATTTATTTTGTACGTTAACTACCTATGACAATTTATATAGTCACAAATAAAGTACATATTTGTATACAAATTAAATAAATACATTTAATACAATTATTTTTATTACTTAATTTTTAAATACTAATTAAAAATAGTTTTTTTTATTTTGATGGTTATAAACCATTTTATGCTGCAAATATTTTGGATATATATAAATTGTATTTTTATGACGCTAAAAGTCTTATACTACCAATGAGTCATCATCAAACTCTTGATTTTTAGTGCAGTTGCGTTTATGAGACCTAAGTATTAATCGATGGGTAATACTAGGGAAAAATCCCGCCAACAGCTTTGCACTCCACCCAAAGGTTTGATACAAAAAAGTAATATTAGTGCCTGCAGCGTCGATGAGTGTTAATATTACTATTGCAACAAATAATATCCCCATTAGCCCCGAAACAAAAGTCCCAACTGTCGTAAACCAACCCCATAATTTAAACAACTTGTCTTCCACGATTTTTCCACGTGTGATTTCGTCCACCAGATATTCAAATTTAATACCTTGGTTTACCGTTTCATATCCCATGAACTGTCTAATTATGGTATTTTTAACGGCGTCCAGTTCTTGGGGATATACTATAATATGTCGCTGGAAAGCTTTCGACGTACCTTTTGTATACATCCAGGAGTTAAATAAAAAATCGAGACTTTTGTGTGTCCACGTCCACGCAGTATTTGGTTTCAACTTTTGTGGCGTTTTTATTTGCTGGACATCCGGGAAAAATCCATACCAGTTACCATCAAAATTAAATGCAGGTGGGAATAATGAATCACAGTTAATTTGAGTTCCATATTTTTGCAAAATATGTGTTTTTGGAGCCATGTAGAACGTCTGGTTGTTATATAAAACTGGCAATTCATTGTAACACGCGTCTTTTTTAGTTACCTCGACATTAATTATTTTACATTTAATTAAATAAATTATTTCGCCGTACTTGACGGCAGTGAATCCAGGCCCTCCGCCCATGACGTACGCAAATTCCGGAAGATTGTTTGAGGCCAATGTAAGTGTTTGCTGTAATAATTGCCGTTCAAGCACGCATTGTTTTTGTAATAAACCATTATATATTGCGGTTATTGTTGATTTGAAGAAATTGTTTACGTATACAAATTTCGTACTCTGCAGCACATAAGCTGTTAAATCAGTGTTTTGCGGAAAAATAGATTTTGTTTGAAAACGATTAAAAAACATGGTATCTGTAAGAATAAGTAATTGCGTGTGTTCCGTTTGAATTACCGGGATTTCACTGGCGAACGTTTTTTTAATTTGTTTGAGAGCAAACGCTATTTTGTCTGTCTCTACGATATACGTATATTATAATGGAGTTGTCGTTAGTGATTGAGGTAATTAATGACGCTGGACCATCAAATAAAACATCGAAGTCTGGTTCTTCGCAATTAAAATTATTACTCGTCCACACGGTTTCGCCTTTAAACGTATCATCAACACCATAGTTATCGGATAATTTCATTTTTGTGCCGGACGGAAGTACAAGGGTGTTATATTTGCTGTTTGCTATAGCCGTACCTTCTGATAAATATATTTTTAATTTAGCTTGTACTACTGCGTTTTGCCATTCCCCTCTGTTCGATTTAAAATCGCCTCTGCAATTTCCAAATCTGTCCAGTGATCCTGCCACCGTGTGCGACATTAATGACGTTTCGTTAATTTGCAAATCCGTTACAACACCGCCCGGGGGAAAAGTATAGGATAGTTTTTGATGAATTTCCGAACACCCGGCATATCCTAAATATATTATATCGGAAAAATACTCACTCTCTACGGATTGTGCGTCCTCAAATGCCGAACATCTTGTTATTAAATAATCTACTGATATCAAACACGACTTAAAATTAACAGGGTAGGTTTCAATCCTTTGTAGTAATTGTATTCTCGGTATCCGTTGCGTTTCTGATAGTCTTGGAAAATCACAGTTGTCCACTTCTAAGCTGTCAAAGGACGCTACACTTTGAATGGGCCCATCGCAATCGTACGCAATGAATCCGATCGTGAAAGGTATGATTGTAATGATGACAAATATTATATCTTTGATACACATGTTGATTGACATTAACCTAATAAAAGTAAAGACATTTATCAAAGAAAATAAATGTTATTCATAAGTAAGGTTCTGAAAGTCTGCATGTACTAATAAGTATTGAAAAAATCACGAACTTCTACAAACTTGAAATCGCCAAACGAGTTGATTAAATATATTTTTTCAAATAAAAAAAAAATGAAATACAAAATTGTAGGCATAAGAAATTTTTGATTTTTTAAAAAAATTTTTTTGTAAATATTGATTAAAAAGTACCCGGTAAATCACACGCTTTTACAATGCCCTGAGCATAAACTAATTTGCAAATATTCATGATTTTGTCAAAATTCTAAATTCTGACGCTCTTAAAAAATGATTGTAGACTTATTTTTAACTTTATTTCATACTACACTATAATAACAACTTTAAGAAACCTTGTACCAATTAAATGTTAATTTTTTTTTGACCGAGCAAAAATAATATAGACAATAAACGTAAAAAAAAAATTATTTTTTTATTAATTAATTTTAATTCCCGAATTCTGGGTTTAGTGTTATATTGCATGTGGCATTTGAATAGTTAAAAAAGTTGTATTCTCTAGAAAAAATTTAGCTACAAATTCTAATCTAAAAAAATTAAACTTCGAATGAGTTAAAATAACTAAAAATAATTTTTAAAAAAATTGAATTATATTAGTAAAACATTTCTTACCTCATTTTTAGGGTTTTAGTTTGTTTTTATTACGACGTCGATTCAACGTTGAGCTCGAACTGTGGAAGAACCCTATTCAATGACGCACTGTGAACTACTGATATTTACTATTTGATATTCAACTCTTATATAATATTATCTCATCTTATATTGTAATACTATTAAAAATAATGCAATAATTTATTGTACAACTGCGTCATATCAATATTTGTTAATTGTTTGAATGACCAGAATAACCTTTGTAAATAATATTGTGTTATCGACACCAGTGTTTATCCAGTAAATAAGATAACTAAAACGCAAGCATATCATTATAAATTATTAAACGATGTATATTTCGTTATAAAGAATTGATTAAAATATTAATTCTATACAGTAATATATAATTGTATACATTTAATATTAGTTCTTTAAAATTTCAAATTTATTTTGATTTTGTTTTTAGTTTTAATGTTTTCCAAAACGTGTTCTGGATCTTTTATGTCATCTACAAGCAATCGATTTCCATACCGAGGATTGACTATTTCTGGTAGTAGGCATTCAGTGTAAAAACTTTAAAAGAAAATTCCAAGTTCATAGGTTATCATACGTTTACATAAAATAAAAATAAAAGAATTTTTGAAATTTACATTTTTAAATTGTATCAGAAGGATAAAACATAATTTATTATTCGTATTTCTGCCTAATTCTTTGAGAGGACGACAAAATAACAACATTTTTGTTTCGAAATGTGCAATAATTGTCCCAGATCGTAATAATAATGATTATGATCAATTTTGAATTCCATCATAGAGACAGCAATAGACGATAGAATAATAACTATACATAATAGGTCATAAGGAATAAGAGATATTATAAAAAAAGTAATGAAACATTTTACATTTGTTTATAATAAAATTCTATTTTTTTAATAATTAAACTAATAACTGATAACTGATAAGATTTATTATGTATGTATATGATATATTTACTCACTTTTTTACTGCTTATCGCTTCCGAAAATGTCATTGTGTCTCTGACTGCAAATACACATTTAATTTCAATTAGGAAATTATTATTATTTACTTATTACTGCACCGTCCGTATATTATACAAAAAAAAATGTATTGATTAATATTTTAATATTCATTTAGATGTATTATATATCATGCATTTTTATAATATATTTTACCTTGAGTTGTTGCTAAGTTAGGAAATGTTCTTCAATGATTAAGTCCACATGGATTGACTTTGCATTTGTATGTGTTTTCCACTTTTCCAAAGTAACGAAAGCCCCTGGCATAATGTCGATCCGGGCCATTATTACATCTTTTTTCCGAATTTCCAGAAAAAATAAGTTTTTATACTTCGACAGGCCTCTTTTTTCTTTTCATTAGATGTAAAGAAAAAATGTTTCATATTTATTTTATAAAAAAAACGTAAATTTTGTGCAAATGTTTCGGCTTATGCGAATAAAATAACATAGATATATAACAATAGATAATATATATTACTAGTTAAAATAATCATTATATAACAATATTATATATTATAACTGTTTAAAATATTAAAAATACGTAGGCACAATATATTTTTTTAAAGTTTAAATTTTGACCAAAATGTATCATTGAATATAGTTTTTATAGCTATAAGGATTGAAAATGTATACCAAGGTTTCTAGTATAAGATGCTCTAAA
Organism: Neotoxoptera formosana; assembly: GCA_022818045.1. NCBI lineage: Eukaryota > Metazoa > Arthropoda > Insecta > Hemiptera > Aphididae > Neotoxoptera > Neotoxoptera formosana. The sequence continues at coordinate 84,445,953 of CM040630.1, forward strand.
TGCAGTTATCTAAAAACATTTAAAGTATATCATTATATTTTATAGTAATGCACAACGATATCATATTTTGATATCGATATCAACTAATTAATTTTTATTAAGACCATTAAATTTACTATCTCAAACGATTTGAAAAAAAGAAAGGATCATATTATGAGCATTATACTGTCAAAAGCGTCAGCTCTCGATCCTAGATACCTCGAACTAGCTGCAAAACTTGCGTAATATAACGAGTAATTAGTATAATATTAATATATTAAATAATATATTGCATCCTCTCTCTCTCAAAAAAAAAAAATATTATAGGTAAACATTTAGTTATAACTTTATAAGCATTAATGCCATTAATGGGTATTTTCTTGCATAAGCAAACCGAATATGCTTTTGAAAATTTGATGAAACAATTAAATTACATTAAAAATAATTTTTTTTAATTCAATATTTCGATAGTGACGATGAATTTACTATACAAATACAATCAAATAATAGTTGTTAGTAATGTTATATATTGTTGATTATATGTATATTCATGTGTCGTTTCCGCGGATGATTTAAATTTCAAATTATTAAAAATTGTGACATTTCCAATGATTATAATTGTCCTGGTAAAAGTTTAGAAATATAAATGTTGGTACTGCATAATGGCTAATAATATGGTTATCATTTGTCAGCATGTTTAGCACATACCTAAATAGATTGACCTATCCCATATGTGATGATTGCACAAATTAAAAACTAAGTATTGACCTTATATGTAACGTTACATTTTAATTTTGTGTTTACTTACCTTGATATATTATTATCAATATTGTAACTAAATAAAAATGAATTAATATTTTTTTTAAATATTGTTCAATTTGATTAGTTCTCATGAGTGCGTAGTGCTCTGTCGACGAGGTGGCATATCATCATCATCAACACCGCAACAACTCGGACAATCGGATCTCGTAACGGTGTTACTCAGGCCAACCTTCCCGGTAGGAGCCTGTTTGGCGAACAATAGTTTTTAGAATAAAATATGATAAAACTTCCTTATAATTGTAACTATTTTTATATTGTACCTAATTGAACATTTGAACAGAATAATAACTAAAAATAATTCTTACTCAAAAACAAAAAACAAAATCAAAAACAACAAAAACGTATAGACATTTTTAATATTTTACATTAAGGGGATTGCAAATCGATAATTTTTAAGGGGTTCAGTATAGTCTATATTAAAGGTATTATTGTGGGCGTCATCTGATTGCGTCCCGTTTCAACCTTTTAAACCTTTTCAGTGTGTCGATTGCGTCCACAAGTCGGACAGGTAAATTATTTTTTCTTACCTTTTTTCTTACTGAATACATTCTTAGTTCTAGGATTGAGAAATGAATAGTCAATAGTCATAATTAGTGATTATTTTGTAATTACTAAATAACTCAAAAATACATTTATAGTCAGTCATCGTCAGTGTTATAAAATAATAATATAAAATTTATCAATTATTCGAATTTATTTATTTTTTTCAATTAATATAATATGGTATTCATTATATAATATCATGTGCTATAGCACTATAAACTTTAAAATAGCTTTCGACTAAGGCACCTGTAGTCTGTGTAGACGTACTAAATCGCTAAATCGTAAATCGATAACCAGCCTTAAGATAAAATGTTCTTAAGCTCATCAAGTAAAAACCAATTAATGTATAAATATATCTGCACAGCATAAGTGACAAATATATTAGATTTATTATGTCAATTTACGCTTACCTACTATACAATATAACGCAATCGGAACACAAAAAAGGTAGGAAAAAATCGTTTACCTGTAGAATAGTGTACAAATGTTTAACTAAATAAATATTTATTTTTAATACCAACATAAATATTACAGATTTTAGACCCCCCCCCAAACATTTTTTTCTCCGCACGCACGCGCATGCACATGTCATATTTTATCATAGGATCAAAATATTCAAAACCAATTAATGGACGCGGAATAGCCGTACGGCTGACAAAAATTGCGGTACTTCTAGTGGTTTGATTTAAAACATTTAAAGATGTTTGAATTTATAAACAAGTTAACTTTGCATCGGTCGGAGCACTTTTTCAATTTTAGCAAATTCTTGACGAGAATCAATATTTTACATTTCATAAATATGTAATTTTTTTATATTGAATATATTAAAAAACATAAAAAATATAAAATATGTGCTCCGACCGATGCAAAGTAGACTTGTTTACCAATTCAAAAATCTTTACATTTTTTTTAATCGAACAACTAGAAGTACCTTAATCTTTGTCAGTCGCTAAGGTTGTTTTGATGAAAAATGTATAAGGGTTTGCAATCCCCTATTCACAATATAAAAACCGGCCTTCGGGCGAACGGTGGCGCTACCTACAATTTGTACTAATGTACCACCAAACTGCCGAGAAAATTTGCGACCGGAATGCGTGTGTGTTCGAGCGGTGGTGTCACCTTATCTTCTCTACATCGCGGGCGGCGTATATCATAACAATTAACAAGCCTACGGCTCGCTGCCCGACTGGGTTTTCGGCCGCCGTCCACGGGCAGCGCCACCGAACGGCACACCGACTCGTCCGCGGCGCGCGCCCCGTTCGTTTTCCTGCACCGACGCCACGGCGCGGCGTCCCGTTCGTTTTCTTGCACCGCCGCCGAGGCGCGCCGTTCGTTCTTCGGCTCCGGCGCCGCGGCGCGCCGATCGTTCTCCTCCTCCTCCTCCTCCTCCCCTGCAACCGGTCTCGGAGCCGTCCGTGTTCTACCGCAGTGCCGGCGCGCGGCGGCCGGACAACGTTTTTGTTCCGCCGCCGACGAGCGGTTCGTGTGTGTTGATCGATTGTGCCGCCGACCATGGCGCGCCCATTATTATGTTTTCATACGGCACGGCCGCGACGAACGACGACAATAATAATAATAATAATAATAATAATAATAATATTTTATGCGCCGATCTGGGGCGACAAACGAGCGACAGCCCGCCACGACTCATGAGTCATGACTGACGGAAATCCAACTGGAGAGTGAAATGTACCCGCTTACAGCAGTCGAATAAAATATCATTTAGATTTTTAAAGTTGCTATGGATTATAATTAATAATAACCCCTCTATACCTTTCGTGTTCAATCGATCGATTGGCGTTCGTTTTTATTTTGTTTAGTATTCCTTATTAGTCAATACCAGTGCTCGCGAGTTCATGCATCCGCATGTTTTTTCTGCTACACAGGAAAACATGCTAACTGAGATACAAATCCGTTTCATAACAGTAGTAATAAAATATAAAGTTTAATAGTGCATGTTTTGGGTGCAGATTTCACACGAATACAATTGATTTAATTTATTATTAAATTATAGTAATTTTTTCTATTAATAATGTATTGAAATGTTATGTTACATCTTACATAATAATATAAATGCAAGTATAGGTATAATGTATATCTATTCATATAAATTAGATATTATTAGTATCAATCATATATTATATGTTATAGGCACAGGCATGTCCCTGATGGGGTGGAAGGGCCCTCCCCCCTATGCCGTGTTATATTCTGTTTTCGATTTACAAAGTAACCATAATTCTTCAATACAAATTTTAAAAAAATTGTCCTAACAGTCTTAGATTCTGAATAACGGAGCGTCAATGTATTGATTTTAAAATATGATGTGTGTTTTTTTTCTGTCTGTATACACGATAAGTTGTCAAAATAATGCTTCGATTTTCTTTATTAGATATTTATAACTTAAGAATAACGATATTACTTAATTACTTATTACTTATTTCTCCGTTGTAATTCAAAAATATTTTTAGTGGGTGCTTGAAACTTTATAATATTATTATCAGGGCCATCCCGAAGGGAGGTTCTAGGGGGTGTCCCCCCAAGTGTACAATATATATTACTTGAGTTGGCATTATTGATACATTAAGTATTTGAGTTGGCATTCGGCAAATTAAAATTTTTTTTATACAATTTATAAATAATTTTGTAAATACTACAAAGTATAAATATGATGTCATAATAATTTATTAATATATTGTAATTTATAATAATTATGAAGGTATATAAGTTAATTTTCCGATTACCAACTGGCAACTGTCCAACACAAATACTATAATACAATTTAAGTACCTCTCAATGTGACTATGTTAAATGTATTAATGTATTATACATAATATAAGATATAAATATATAATATTATAAATTTATAACAGTGTACAAATGTGTCTATGCATTCGTAGAATAATAATTGAAGTATTTTTAATAATACCTACCATAGTACAAAACTGATAAGGACGTGTTGTGAACCGACGACGAATGTGAATTTTGCACATAAATGCATCTCACTCCCCCTTATTATTTTGTTTGGGACGGCCCTGATTATAATACTTTATACACTCAATGATGTTTTCAAATGCAATGTTTCCTCTAAAAATTATTTTTTATTAGTAAAATTAATTAATTTAATAGTAGCAACACCTAATATCATAAAATAATATATACTTAGTAATATAGGCTAACCAATCCGTTTTCGCTCAGAATCGATTTTCTATCATTGAATTCAAATTCAATCAAAAAACATATCCATTACAGTGACCCCATTCGACATCCGTTGTACAGCAGACTTACCGACTTGCGACCTTTTTAATATTCAAATTATTATAACTGTTATTAGTAGTAGTAGTAGTAGTAGTAGTAGTAGTAGTAGTAGTAGTAGAAGTAGTAGTAGTAGTGAAATTGTATAAACAATTTGTATATCACTGCATATTTAATAATAACAATGTACACGAAATAGTAATTTTAGTTCAATGCCTATTTGTTTATTTCAAAGAATAACTCAAGATAGCTATATTATTACATAACATACCTTCAGGAATCAGACAATCAACAGTCACTAACCTTCTAAATATTTCAGCAGCTGTGACATAAGGTCAGTATAGCCTTGTAGGTATTGCATCTTTAGAGATCTCGCTGAATAAATAATTTAGTAATGGATGAGCTCATAATTATAATTGATTAAGCCTAAAAAAAGTATTATAAAAATCCACAAGATATGTACTTACAATAAATAAAACTCCCTGATATTTTAACTTAAGGTTATACCTAAGAGTATTATGTATTATTATACTTAAGGGTACCTATAAACAAGAAAATTTAAAAATAATATGCAATGTTCCATTTTGAGTACCTAATAATATAAGATAAGATAAGGTTTTTATAAGCATATGAAAAATACATTTTTAACATTTTACAACTTAAACATATTTATTTAATTGAAAAAACAAGTTTATTATTACAATACATTGTTTTACTGTACTTAAACATATATTTGATACACACATTTAAATGTGTGTAATTATTGCATAATAATGTATGCATTAAATAAATTATATAAATAACAGAAGTCGGCCTCAGTTATATATTATAATATATATAACTAGATTAGCATGATCATAGTATTGTGTTTTGATTAATATTAATATAATTGATAATATAATAATTCTATTTCTTATAGATCTAAAACTAAATAAATATTATATTGTTGTTGTAATAGGTAGGCAGTCGATTGAGCTCTCTGGTACAGAAGACTTCATGACAATATATAGCCCTTATCTGCAATATATTAATTTGACTTTTAAGTGAGGTTTTATAAAAAAAAAAAAAGCATTCATTACTTATACATGACAGTATGATAGCATGTTGTATTATTTCTGACAGTTTACAAAATTGTTAGTAGGTATATTTGTTACAATGGTAGCAGTATAGCACATCATAACCGCAATACCAAAATAGCAAACTCAAAATAGCGATGACAATACAACTTAGTATAAAATGGCTAAGACATAATAGTGAATGTTCAAAACAGCTAAAATAAATTATTACTATTTGACTACAATTATTATTATTTATCTAAGTTTTAGTAAAATTCTTACTCTAATACGTTATAACCAATGCATACAGATAATCACAATCAGTTTTATAGCTGAGTTATCCAGCAGGTAAACAAATATTCTGCATATTATGTGCAAACAGCCTAAATTCTTTAAGGGAAGCTCAAGCCCCCCCCCCTTACCATATAACATGCTTAGTACCATAGAATATAACAATTGGTATTAATTACTAGCTTTTTTAACTGGGAGGTTGGCTGATATTTGGAGGGGACTAAGCCACTAAGTCCTCCCAAGCCCTTCCACCTTACTTGCTCATATGATATTCTAGATCTTTAAGTCGTTATAGTTCCACTTTCACAGTTAATTTTCAGCAATTTTCTTTTTAATGTCGGACATTTAATTTCGCGAAAAAATAAACCACTAGACTAAATTCTATTTTGTTATTTTAATATTTTTAAAGCAAAAGTTCTAATAGTTTTTGAGTTTTTATATCAAAATAATTTTTTTTTATATGGTTGCATATATCTTGCAATTTTTTGACGTCAGAGTATAATATTATATTATGTTCTAATGAATTGAATTGTATATTGTTGTAAAAGTGTATATAGAAAGATCAGATAAAAGACCAGTGATTTCTATATTTGCGGATAAAGTAATAGAAGCTATGTGAGTAGGAGGACCAGACTTACACGAGGTCAATAAATATTAAACCATTAAATTATATTTACCTTTTCAATATTTTATTGTCTTTCCAATTAATATGTTCTTGATAAAATTCGATTACAAGTAACGGGCACTGTTTTTTAACCACTTCAGCTTTCACATAACATGGATCACCAGCTTTTTTCCATTTCATTAAAAAATAATCTTTATCGCCTTCCATTCTTTTCATATTTAATATTTTTTCGGGAATAAGCGAGCCAAACGCGTTTATGCAGTATCGTGGATTTTTATCAGGTTTACCTTCTTTTTTATACATGATCTGTTAAAATAAAAACGTATAAATGAATAATATAATTTATTACAACATATAATTAGTTTTTGTTTTTGAACCATTTTTAGCTTGGAAAAAAAAATCTTTTACTGAAGACTGTAATAACTAATAAGTCACTTGAGTTACAGGCTAAATGTGTTCTGTTATACCTAGTGCTTATCCCACTACTATAAAGGCTGCTAGTCATATAAAAACCTAAAATATTCTCAAGTCAATAAACGCACTATTCTTTCAAACAATGTTTACTCAAGTCCACCAGCCAAGGTTCCACATGGGCCCAAACTCAACCCAAAAATAAATCATATGAAGAGGCAATTAAAAACAAAAATGTGCTTTAAGAAATAATATCTCAAATATTTTAGGAAATTTGGTTTCAAATTTAAACTCAAAAATCAGTCTAATAATTTTCTTTATTTTTTCCGTTCTAATTTTATTTATTGTTAATGCCAATATGGCAATATCTCTCCCTTATCCACAGGTTAAATAAATAAATAAATATAAATTGGTTATATATATATATATATATATATATACCTAAACAATATTAATGCTACTCGTAGAAAATAGTCTTCTTAACACAAAAAAAAAAATCAGATCACTCTCCAAACAGTAATTTTTTTCTGTAAAGTGAGATTTGAGCAAAAAATCCAGATTGTAATTTTTGATTGGCGGTTCCGTTTCTACTTGTATACAACCACATTCATGCTAATCATTATCATTTAAAGAGTTTACGACTAAAATAAATTAAAGCCAAGATCGAAGCGACGAGATTGCATATACCTATATATAATAATAAAATGATATAATAAATATCAATTATATAAATATATTATAATAAAAAAAATTATAATAAAAAGTAAATAGTAAATTATAAAGTAAAAGTTTATAATGAAAAACTTTAAAAAATTAACAAAAGTCCCTGTTTCTTTATATTAATGTTTTATACAGGGTTTTATATAAAACGTATTTACTTACTGAATCTTCAGAAGAGACGGTATGTATAAAATAAAATAGCAGTCTTGACTTCAGATATTTTATATTATAGGCTTGGCTTTTGATCTGATGACTACAAGGATATCGCTGTAGTATTCTTATAGTATCGTTCTTAAAGTAGTTGACGACTTGTTGGAAGGTACAGCTCCGAAAGAATCAATTCTCACCACACTAACATTTTAAGAGGCTGTTTATAAATACAAAAAATTAATATGCATGTTTAATTTTTTTTTCATTCATATTAACCATCCCGAATTTTAATACTTAAACTAAATGTCTCCCTAATCTCGTATTTAATATTAATAGGATTCACATAAGTATTATATTTTGTTATCTCTCTCCGACCCAATGAGCAACATACCAAATTTACATTCAGCAGAACCCATTTAGCATTCTCAAATATTAGTGTGAATTGACCTAATATATCAAACTTAAATTAAAGAACATAGCTGTGTTTGTATATATGTACGTCGGATTTTGTACAATAATTTAATTTTAATGGAACTTATTACTTATGAGTACCAACCATGGTATGTAAAATAATACTATGCACCAAAGGTGGGCATTATTAAACAAAGCATAAAATGTTAACATGTTTAAATTGTAAAAAAGTTGGTCATTTAAAAAAGGTATGTAAAGTCAAAATGAAAGTAAATCATATAGACCAAGGTAATGATAATTTAGATTTAAATTGTATATATAATTTAGATACAATAGATGTGAATTTTGTTAAGCCTTATACCAGTGATACCCAAAGTGTGTTCCGCGGAACCTAAGGGTTCCGTGGGACAATCTCAAGGGTTCCGCCAGATGTATGTGAATATTGAGAAAATTATTTTCTATATTTAACTTGGAAAAAAAAATTCACGAAAAATTGTAATTGAGTTGGAGTTAGTGACATCGGGGTTCCACAAGACACAAACTATTTCCGAAGGGTGCCGTGGTCATAAAAGTTTGGGAACCGCTGCCTTATACTGTTGAAATTAAGGTTAATGAAAAAAATATTGATTTTCAAATAGACACAGGTTCTGGTATATCAGCAATATCTTTTAAAGATTTTAAATATTTTGAAATAGCTGAAATTAATGATATTAATAACTCTGATGTGAGTTTAAAAGCATATAATAATTCTGTTATCATTCCTTTGGGCTATTTTATAGTTGATGTTAAGGTTAAGAATTATTGTAAAAAATTAAAGCTGTATGTTATTGAAAATGGTGGTCCTCCTATAATTGGAAGAGATTGGCTTGGGGAGTTTGACATTTTTTTCTTCGAAAATTGACATTAATTCAGTAGTAAATGAAGATATTAGTAAGTTATTTCCTTCAGTATTTAAGGATACTTTGGGTTGTTTTAAACACAAGCAATTTGAATTGTATTTAAAAGATGATGTTGTTCCTATTTTTTGTAAGCCAAGAGTTTTACCTTTTTCTCTTAAAGACAAAGTGAGTGAGGAATTAGATAGATTGGTCAAGGAAGATATATTGGTGGCAGTTGAAACGTCTGAGTGGGGAACTCCAGTTGTGCCAGTTATTAAATCAGATGGGTCAATCAGGCTATGTGGTGATTATAAGGTGACACTTAATAAATTTTTAAAAGTGGATAGATATCCAATTCCAAAAGTAAATGATTTAATTAGTATATTTCAAGGAGCTAGATTATTCTGTACCTTAGATTTATCTCAAGCTTACCAACAGTTACCGTTAAGTACTAATAGTCAAAAACTCACTACCATTTCTACGCATAAGGGATTATTTATGTATAAGAGATTACCTTATGGAGTAGCTTCTGCTCCTGGAATTTTACAAAAGGAAATGGAAAGTATGTTAAGTGGTATAGAAGGAGTTGGTTGTTTTTTTGATGATATTGTTGTTTCAGGTATTGACAAGCCGGAGGTAAATGATAGGTTACATAAGGTTTTGAGGAAATTAGATTTTGCTGGATTAACAGTACGCAAAGAGAAATGTGAATACTATAAGACTAAAATTACTTTTTTAGGTTATTCTATTCATGAGAAAGGACTTCATATTCCTACGGATAGAATCAAAGCAATTTCAGATGTACCTACTCCAAAGAATGTTCATGAATTGAAAGCTTTTTTAGGACTTGTAAATTACTATGGTAAATTTGTACCTAACATGTCTACTGTAGCGAGCCCTTTATATGCATTATTGAGAAATAATGTTAAATTTGTATGGGGGAATGATCAGCAAAAAGGATTTGATGAAATTAAAAAAATATTATTATCCAATAAGGTTCTTATCCATTATAATACAGATTTTGAATTGATATTAGCTTGTGATGCTAGCCCAGTGGGTGTGGGAGCGGTGTTGTCACATCGGTTACCCGATGGTAAAGATAAACCAATTGCTTTTACTTCAAGAACTTTATCAAAAAGTGAACAAGGATATTCACAAATTGATAAAGAGGCTCTTGCCTTAGTATATGGTGTTAAATAGTTCCATCAATTTTTGTTTGGTAGGAAATTTATATTAAGAACTGATCATAAGCCATTAATTAGTATTTTTGGTGAGGGAAAAGGGATTCCTACAATGGCAGCTCATAGGTTACAGAGGTACGCTATATTTCTGTCAGGATATTCTTTTACAATACAATTTATCAAAGGAGTAGATAATGGAAATGCTGATGCGTTGTCTCGGTTACCATTAAGTATATCGGATAAAATTAATTTTGAAGAATGTGATAATTTTTTTATTAATTTAATAACAACTAACATTAAATCAGTATCAGATTTAGATATTTGCAAAGAAGTTAAAAGAGATTTGGTTCTTAAAGAGGTTTTTTTTAAAGTTTTCACTGGAAAATGGCCAGATAATATTAAAAATATTTCTGATGAGTTGAAACCTTATTATTATAGAAAGAATGAGTTAGCAATTGAACAAGGATGTCTTATGTGGGGTCATAGGTTGGTGATACCAACAAAGTTCAGGAAAGAATTGTTACAGGAATTACACAGTACCCATTTAGGGATAGTAAAAATGAAATCTCTTGCTAGATCTTATGTGTGGTGGCCTAAAATTGATGATGATATTGAAAAAATAACAAAAGAATGTGAAAAATGTTTAGCAAACAGTGATAGTCCGCCTAGATCAATTTTACATAGTTGGCCTTGGCCAGAGGGTCCTGCCCAACGTATACATTTAGATTTTATGGGTCCAGTAAATGGTAATATGTTTGTTTGTATTATTGATGCTTATTCTAAATGGATTTTTATTAAATACATGAAAAATATTACAACATTTTCAACAATTAAAGTATTGAAAGAATATTTTTCATTGTGGGGCATTCCTGCGAAACTAGTCACAGATAATGGTCCATCTTTATGCTCTGCAGACTTTGAATTATTTCTAAAAAATAATGGAGTTTATCATATTAAGACGTCACCTTACAATCCATCATCTAATGGTGCTGCTGAAAATTTAGTTCGTACCTACGTTTAAAAAGTATTTAAAAAAATGTTCACAAGATTCAGATATAGAGATAAATATCTATAAGTTTAATTTATCGAATAATAGTTCAAAACATTGTGCAACAGGGGTCAGTCCAGCGGAATTGCATTTGGGTAGGAAATTATTTACTTCATTTGATAGGCTACTTCCTTATGCAAAAAGTAACTATAATAAAAGTTTAATAAATGCAGCTAAAAATTATAGAGGTGGTAGAGTAAAACAGTTTCATATTAAGGATAAAGTGATGTGCAAAAATTATCGAAAGGGGGATAAATGGCTACCAAGAGTAATTTATAAAATCTTATCTCCAGTTACATATTTAGTAAATATGAATGGGGTAGGTGTGTGGAAACGCCACATAAATCAAATCGTTGAGAGAGTAGAGTCTCAGGATAGAGTGTTAATAGTACCTACTCAAGGAAAAGAAATTACTGATGTATGCAGTAGTGACTCTGTTGGGGGAAAGGTTAAGGACTTACAAAATGGTGAAGGATTAGTTAGGGAAAAAGAGTTGGAGCCAACCAGTATTATTAGACGTAGTGCCAGGGAAGTCAAACCCCCTAACCGATTGAATTTATAATGTATGTTATTGATATTGTTTTATATTATTATGTTGTAACAAGAAACATAGTTATGTTATTGATATTATTTTATTTTATTATATTGTAACAATAAACATAGTTATGTTATTGATATTGTTCTAATATTATTTTATGATATTGTTTTATTATTATTTAAAAAATTGTTACGGAGGATCTGTAGTGTTTTGAGGTTGGTAGTATTAATTAACCTCAATTAATTTTGTATTAGAGATAAGTCACATTAATAAAAGTAATGAATTGTTTTTAAATTATGAAAGTGAACTTGTTATTCATTTTATAAGTAACCAATGTGTATCCAAAATCATCCAGAGTCTTAGAGACATTACAATAATTATTGTCGTGTGCGCAATCCAGTTGTACATTCGATATCATTGTGTGCCCAAACGAGTTCCGATTTTTCAGGTAAAAATAACAGATTGTGCGCAAACAAGTTGCAGCCAGACAGGTATAGGTGCAGGTATTACGAATTAAAAACGCCAAGCCAAAAGAAAAATATAAACTACCCACAGACGTGCGCAAGTCGTCTTAAATATAAAACAAAACGAATAGCTACTCACCACGTGTATCGCTGACTCGGCTAGTAAACACGCGCAGACCTGAAGTCCTGAAGAACCGTGAACACGACGATCGAAAACGAACTGATTTACCGTAAGATTTGTAGCTTCGTACGCTGCACATATACGTAACACACTAATACAAAACGCCTTACGCCCTCACACTAAAATACGCCTTCGCACCTTTATTATTTTTGTCCAGTACACAATATTTATGACGTACAATAAATTAATAATTTAAACTTGCGAGGGAGAGCGTGCAGTGATCGGACCGTTTGATGAACCACGATGGACGGTAGGCGGTGTAGAGAACTATACTCTCCGGCCCACAAGAGTCCATACGTCAGAACGCGTCCGTCGCTGCGCATCGGTTCCCCTTCCGATGCTTCCGAATCATGCCGATCGGAAACCGGCCGGCAACGATCGTCGACAGCCGTCGTTGACATTCCTGTATACGGAGCGACTGGTGGGAGAAAATTCGGCCGGTAGGCGTCGCGCCCGTCAGCATCGACTATCGATGCGCGATTTACGTATGGACTCTCGTGAGCATAGACCAAGGTGTATTGATAAGGTGTCGTCACTTGTTTGAAATCTTGATTGAAAATTTTACCAGAGATAGACATCACCACCGGGAGCGCTATATGTTCTATGGAGGCCGATAAATGAACACTTTTGTACGCCAAAGCCATAGAAAATTGAAAATATATGATTTAAGGAATAAAATTCAAAATTTTATATTGTAAATGACTATAATGACTTATATTGTTAAATTATTTGTATGCATGTATTTAAATACCTACTTTATTTTTTTTCAAATACAATTATTAATATTATTATTAAATACTGTCATTAGGTACTCGTTTTTAAATTTCCTATACCAAAAAAAAATATGAAAATGTATGAGTTAATTCACTAAATTATCATACCTACATAATGCTTTCCGTGTTACATTCAACAAATAATATTCATAATTACATGAACGTAAATAGGGAAATTGGGAGGGGGCTTAGCCTAAGCAAAACAAATGCTTTGTACCTGGTTGCAGAACTGGTTATGATGGAAAAGTGTGATGTGTCCGAGAAGGAATTGGAAAAGATTCGCGAGGAAAACGCACGTTACAAGTTCGTAGGACAGTGTCTGATAAACAAAGTCGAAGCATTGACGGGTTGCAAGATCGCTAAGATTTTTACCGGATCCGGCAAAGACGACGGTGTAGCAGCTTTACACTTAGAAGTTGGTCGTTTAACCTGGCCGAGGAGGCGTCCAGAACACTGGCCGAAGCCAGAGACCAACTGGCCAAGGCGTCGGAGAGTGGAGACGGAAGACGTGTTGAAGCGGTGCTCCACCAACCTGACGGTGCTCACCGAAGCCGACCGGACGAGGCGAGACTGCGAAGAGGCCAAGTTGCGGACGGCGGCCAAGCGACTGACGGCAGAGCTGGGCGACTTGCGGTGCGACTCGGACGGCCGTGGACGAGATGGTAGTCGGTAGGAGTAGTGATGGGCATAATCGAATGATTCCTGATTAGTAATCGAGATATCACTCGAAATAATCATTCGAAACTACCAAATTCCGATTGAAACATTATTAAGATATTGCCATAATCGAGAGATCACTCCATCAAAATAATCGATTTATGATAGTTAATTGATAATTCCCCTCGTTCCATGGACATTATTCGAAATAATTTATATTCAGTTATATACATTTTGAGTTTTTTACTATTTTAATTTAAAATAGATCAAGAATTTATTGTTTTCAAAATAAACGAGATATCATCGAAAAAAAAATCACTCGATTATATATCTCGATTATGCCCATCACTTGTCTCTGAGAACTAGAGAACTAGAGAAGTGACACACTGACGACTGTCACCGTTTGGCAGTTGGCACTTTGGCGTTTGCTTTGCACAAATTTTCTCGGCTGTTTGATAGTGCATTAGTACAAATGTTAAAATTGTATAGTATTTATAATCAATGGTAATATAATATTATTATATTTCATAAGAAGACGTCAGCGTAATATTTTTTTCCCTCTCAGACTTGCGCGCGACATGGACGAACAAAACGTATTCACGTAAATCGTTTTTTTTTACGATTTTTTATTTTTTTGAGCAATCTCGGAGACTCGGAGTAAAATCACTAATCACAATAATCATTTTATAATAATATTGGTGGAAACGTCGGTGTGTATTATATGTCCATACTCCATATAAATATATTTTAGATATAAATAAATAAGAATGAGCTATATAAGATATATTGGTGTTGGTGATGACAGAGAGAAGGTAATTGGACTTAAATAACGCTTGGAGGTGTGGAGTTTTGATGAGGCACGACGATTTGGACGGTGTGGAGGTAATTTATTTTTGCAATCGTGTAAACACGGGAACAGTTTGATCCACGGCTATATTATTTTCATGAAGGGCCGACATAGGTACTGCAGATTTCCCGGGCCGAATTTATATCCCAATCCGTCCTTGACACCGTTTGAATGTAATATATTTACAATTAATTCAATTAAATGAGAACTATTGTCTAGTCCAAATCTCACCTTTAAAACATTGAATATTATAAACAAAATACCCTATAGGCTATAGCATGTATTTAGCAACACGAATAGCAAAATATATGCAAATCACAGTGTAATTGGTTAAATTAAAAATATTTTTGTTATATATACATGCATATAAATGAGTATACAATAATACTACAGCATTACTAATTTGTAAGTATTAAATGCATTTATTGATCTATTTAATATCTATTAGATTCTTAAACGTCTATAATGTATTCATGGTCTATGAGTTTACCTATTTAAATGATATTTACTTAATATATATTATTTAATAAATATTATTTTTTTTGTCATTAATGATGATACTGTTTAAATACATTGGTGTAGTTATATAATATTATAATGTATATAAATAATTTAATATTTTTTATTTGAATTAAATAAGTACAACTACATAATATTTTGAACGTTAGTATTGCTTATTAAATGTAGAATATAATATGCAGTATTCAAAATTAAATGTCAATAGTATTGTAAATAATTTAATTAGCTTTGTAAATGAAAACTTATTATCCATTTAATTTAATTATCATGAAATGTTCACAATTTATTTGTGTGCAAAATTATTTAAACACATAATATTTGTATGTACATTGTATCTATATATTACAACATTCAAATACTAATGTAGTTAGCAACAGGAATAGCAAAATATATGCAATTTATAGTGTAAATAGTTAAAATAAAAATATTTTTGTTATATATACATGCATATAGCATATATATATAGGTATACAATCATAGTACAGCATTATTAAATGCATTTATTGATATATTTAATATCTATTAGATTCCTTAATGACTATAATGTATTCATGGTCTATGAGTAGGTACCTATTTAAATGATATTTACTCAATATATATTTAATAAATATTATTTTTTTGTCAGTAATGATGATATTGTTTAAATACCTTGTAGATATATATTTCAATATAATTTATTTATTTAAATTAAATAAATCCAACCACTTAATATTTTGAGTAAATGCACAGTCAAAAGTTAGTATTGGTTATTAAATGTAGAATATAATATGCAGTATTCAAAATTAAATGTCAATAGCATTGTAAATAATTTAATTAGCTTTGTAAATGAAAACTTATCATCCATTTAATTTAATTATCATGAAATGTTCACAATTTGTGTGCAAAATTATTCAAATACAAATGTAGTTAGCAACATGAATAGCAAAATATATGCAATTTATAGTGTAAATAGTTAAAATAAAAATATTTTTGTTATATATACATGCATATAGCATATATATATAGGTATACAATCATAGTACAGCATTATTGATTTGTCAGTATTAAATGCATTTATTGACATATTTAATATCTATTAGATTCTTAAACGTTTATAATATATTTGTGGTTTATGAGTACCTATCTGTTTAAATGATATTTAATCAATATATATTTTATTTAAATTAAATAAATACAACCACTTAATATTTTGAGTAAATGCACAGTCAAAAGTTAGTATTGGTTATTAAATGTAGAATATAATATGCAGTATGTAAAATTAAATGTCAATAGCTTTGTAAATGAAAACTGATCATCTATTTGATTTAATTATCATGAAATCTACACAATTTTTGTGCAAAATTAATTAAATACATAATTTTTGGATGTATATAGTATATATTACAATATTCAAATACTATTTATTATGAGCTACACTTAATAACCAATAAATACTAATCTTACCTGTATATCAATGTAATCATTATGTTTATTAAATTATAATAAAACTCTCTTTAGATAGGAGTACAAATACAGTACAGTATAATATAGTATGTACTAAATCAATTAAATCAAATGAAATATACACTCAAAAACCAATATAGGATACTCTCGATGTCAAATTGTAGCTAATCAAGAATTAACTCAATTATTTAATTATTTCTTTAACATAGTAAACTTTTAATAATAATAATAATACACTCTGCGTTGCAGTACACGTTGCACTGTGCGGTGTTTAAACGTCTATAAATTTCTGTGCGTCAAGCATCCACTGGGGTTAAGGAAATGTGATGTCAAAGAAATGATAATAATTACAAAGAGAAAATCAAAAAATATATAGGTATATACAGTTATATCTATAATTTCTGTAATTTCTAAACGCGATCGCAAAGCGTACGAACCGATTTCGGGTACAAACCGCACGTCTACGGATTCGCAATGACACGACCTAAACGATTATCGAACAAACGGCACTCGAAAAGTCGAAAAAATCGGCATTTACGGCGAAAAGCGAAAAGCCGTTTTTGACGCAGCGCCGTTTCTCAACGCGAGTTCTCGGCGTACACGGAGATTTCGGGTACAAAACGCATATAAAAAGAATCGTATAGACACGATCTAAGCGATTAGCGAAAGAACGGGTCTCAAAAAGGCGAAACGATTTGAAATTTAAGACGAATATCGTGGAAACCGTCGAGCGGCGGCGGCGGTTTTTGATATCGAGATTTCGACGGTCGAGATCGGAAAGCGAACAAAAACCGCACAACGACAGATTTATTAGGTCATGAGGTACGCGAATATAGTTCAAACGGCAGTGAAAAACGTTAAAAATCAAATAATTGTTGTAAAAACTTGAAATAATTTCAATAATTATGACAAAAACGGGACGATAAGCATAAATGAAAACATAACGGATCGGCGGCCGCACACATTAATAATAATAATAATAACGTATGGGCCGCCGCGCCGCCGCAACGAACGTTTCCCATTGGTCGGACGGGGCCGCGCCGCCGCAACGAACGTTTCTCATTAGTCGGGCGACCGACCCGTCATAAGGAACCGGCTAAGAAATATTCTATGACATGTCTGATGACGGTTATATATTATAATATAATCCGTGAACTTTATATTAGGTAATAATTTTTATTTAACTTTAAAAATAAATAAATTGTTGTATACGCTTGTACGGATATTAAATTGTTTTGAAACATATTATATGATTAGACGAATAACGAATTGGTATGTCAAACCTTCGAAAATATTACCATCTATATTATGTATTTCTGATGGGTAATTTTACTCTATACATATTATAGTGCATAGACGCAATATGCATAGTGTATAAATTATTCCTCTATGGCTCTATAGCGGGTCTAGGACATTTCGCCGCCGGACATTTCGCGGATGGACATTTCGCCGCCAGACCAAATTTCAGACCAACCATTCCAATTTTGTAAACATATTCACAATTAGTTTATTTTTTTAATTGTATTTTTTAATCATATATTAGGTAATTAATTCTAGCCAGTAAGTGTTAAGTCACCGCTGGGTGATTGCTTCATCATGTCCAGGCGCGTACAGGGTCCATTTTCCCTACCGGGAAATTGGATATAATTATATAGGGCCCACTTATTACACTGAAAGAAATATCTTGAGTAAAATTAACAAAGTGATTTTGTAAAAGAATAACCTTTGTTCAATTTGATAAAATAACAATACATCGTTGTGTATAACAATTTCAATGTTAAATCAACTTTATCTAATTTGTTATTTTGATGGTGAAATGTATTTTCAACAATTCATACTTCGTTGTAATGTTCAATAATAATTTGTTGAAATTACATGTTAAATATACAATACAATACCTATATATATACAATAAACTTAATATTAGCAATGGGTCCCATGTAGACCTATACAAATAGCCAGGTTATTAACCCATTTCTTACACTAAGAAAAAAACTATACAGTTAACATAATGAACCTATAAATAATATATACCAAATATACATTTTAATTTAAGTTCTATAAAAATAAATAAATACACAACCATATTAACACAATTATTTTTATTTAATTTTAAATAAATTATTTTAATTGAATAAAATAATTAAAATAAAGGAAAATGTAGTTATTTCTGCGAGTATTCATATGTATTAGTTAAATTTAAGATAATATATTATTATTTAAGATAAATCCTACTTGATTTTATATGAAAATTTAATTCGATATGGGTTTATTTATAAGTAAATAATATATCAGCTACACGTTCTCTATTGTGACTTAATAAATATTAAACACTAAATATTGTGCGTGCGTACCATCTGTCCATCTAGCAGACTGCAGACGACGAGCATCTTACTATATTATTATGATAAACGCTGAATAAATAGATAATATAGGTACTAATATAGCAATATATTATAGTATTTAATAAATTATTATAGATTAAACATAAAAAATAATAATAATAATAATAATACCTATGAAACAAGTATTTACGTACTATGTAATAATAATTATTGAAGTTTTAATAGTTATCATTTTTCCACTATCATATCAATATCTACTTATTCCAATACTAGGCAACTTTTTCATTGACTTTTCTGTGTTCTAATTTCAAAGACTGTCTTAATATTATTATTTTGTTATATATTTCCTCCCCAAAACCATTGAAAAAGCATTTAAGTGTTTTATATTATATATAAGACTAGCCCTCCGTGCAGGGCCGTATTTAGAGATTTTTCGCCCCCGGGCACAATATTTATGGCGCCCCTTTCCAACACATTTTTAATACCATAGAAGTGGTGGCTAAATTTTTTTTTTTGGGGGGGGGGGCGGGGCATAAAATTAATTAATTTTTTTTGTTTCCCTTTCTCATTGACAATTTAATTTGCAGTTAATTTTTAGCAATTTTAACTAGGTACCTATGCATTCTAATATTATATTTTTAATAGTAGGTAAACCATACAAAAAAAAAACATAAGTAACTTAGGTACTATCTACCTAGAATCTTCCGTGATTCAAATAATAATGAATGACGATATACAATTAATAATATGTACTATAATAACGTAATATAAAAATATTGATTGTTTATTTTACAATTTTTTTCTATTGAATATCAGCAAAATGATCTATAATATCTTCATATTTAATTTGTTTTGTTATTTCTGATTCAATATTTAATATTACAAGTGAGTTTAATCTCTCTTTAGATATTGTTGACCTTAGGTAGGTATGTTTTTATTCGGCATAAAGTTGAAAATGACCGTTCAGCGGTTATACATAAATAATATAGTATTAATAATAATATGTTATTTTATATAACAATTCAAAAAACAGTAAATTCTTATTTCTATTATATTAGTTCACTTATAGAGATTTAAATTATGTAGGTAGGTACAGAGTATACGTAGGTAAAAGTCACTGACATATAGAGTTAAGCAAGTTGTATGATATGAAATGACACAAATGTATTTTAGTAGGTACCTAAGTAAAGTACTACCTACAATATGCAATTGCAACAACTTCTAAATCTTATGTATTAAATATTATAACTTATAATAAACTAAATCAACTTACCTTATAATAAGTTAGAATAAAATTCAAAGTATCAATTCAAACTGTCAAACATATACGGAAACATAAACTTGCACAATAGTCAATAATAATAAAAGTATAGAACGATTTGCTTCATATGGTGACAAAATAAAATAAAATAAATTATCAATATCATTATTCAGCAGTCAACATTCAACAACACAAAATTATTATTATCTACATTTAAACATTTTACATATTTCTTAGAAACCCGAACAGTCGTCGTTCGACTATTGTTAAAAATAGTTTTAAGTTATACTATACGTCTAGTTTTACTAATAAAAATGAACCCACTAATATTTAATAATATTAGGTACCTACCTACTTAGTTAATAACGTTTATTTTTCTTTATTTAAAATGATAAAATAAAGGTAAAAAAAAATGTATGCATATGTGAATTTAAAAAATAAATAATAATAATATGTATAGGTAATCATTTTTTAAAAATCATCCTCTTTACAAAAAAAAATTAATTTTTTGTTTATTTTATCTGAGATAATTTTGCCGCCCCCAAAGTGTGCCACCCCCGGGCAATTGCCCACCGGTGCCCCCCCTTAAAACCGGCCCTGCCTCCGTGCTAGTTTTATTATAGTTATATAAGTATATAACACTAATTAGATCCAACACACCAAATCTAAAATAATTTTAATACTTTAAACTATTTTCAATTTATTCAAATTATTATTTCAATAGTTTGTATTACTTAAAAATTGTATTATTTTAGAAATTAAAAAGAAAATCAGAAACTTACCTGTTTGGCCTGTATGGCAACAGAAAAAAATGTTGGAATTGTATAGAAACCACTAAACCCGAAGAAGAATTTCAAATTAATGAAATAAGCTATGTATAATAATACTAGGTTAATAATATTATCGTTGATAATTATTATTATTAATTCGTGCAATTTATAAATAACTTTATTATAAGCAAAAACAGACGGAATAATATACCGTGTACCCCTAGTTTTATTACTCTATGGTGTACCCGTATGCCGCGGCCGTTCTGTAATGTCTAGTATTCACTAGAATTCTAAATAAAAGTTATTTGTTGTTCAACGAATATACGTAGGTATTACTGTATTAGTATAATAAATAATAATATGATCAAAGCTAGTTCAGTAGTATGTATATACCTACCAAAAATTGCATTATTAATAACTAACCGACAAAATTCGTTATTTTCTTTTTTCAATTATTCAATTAATATAATTTTAAAATAATTATTATGTGTTATTAAAAATAATAAAATTACTGACTTTAACTGAAAATACGAGCGGATACCTATTTGGTAGGGCCGGTAGGGGACCCAGGTCTTAACATTTTTAAGGGGGCCTATACCGGGATTTTCCCGGTATCCCGGTGGGCCAGTACGCGCCTGATCATGTCAACCATGCCAATGTACCTAAGACCTAAGTCCTCAAACATGCTTATTGTAAACATTTATCTATAGATTGTATGTTTTAAAAAAAAGTAAAAAAAAAAAATATTAGGTATTTACTAATTTGTGAGTAGTGTACTTAAATCGAGTCTTAAAAACAATAGATGAGTTGTGAGTATTAGTGAAGATAGCCATCTACGCTTTGTGAAAATGTATAATATATTGTCCTATAATATTTTATCTTATTAAATAATTTATTTCGTTGATTACAGTAAGTCAAATAGTACGTGGGAGGATCTGTAGGATCAAGTGGGTACCGCTCTGCTGCACAATAGTTGTCGAGTACCTATGTCGTTGTGATCGAAATGTTATATTTGAATTCAATGATGATAGAAATAGATAACTTGTTTTGAACTTTCAATTAAAATATCTAATGTTAACTATGACAATAAAAACTTTTAGGAATTTCTAACAGAAAAACAATTTACAAAATTTAAAAAAATTATCATAACTATAGATAATTAAATAACTCAAAAATAGTCAAAATAGTGTAAATATTTTACCATGTAAGAAAAATGATAACATTTGGTAAACATTTCAAGAGTACGGTTATTCGTTTTAGAATTACAACCAAATATCAAAAATAGCTACATGAGAAATCGAGTGAATATCCAATATTGTAAAAAAAGAAACTTCAATAACGCTCATAAAAATTTATTTTGACTTGCTTTTAGATATTTTCTTCTATAATTCTATAATAAGGTTAAGAGTATATATTAGTTATAATATATATTATATGGTCTAAACTCTAAAGTATAATTACTTACTTTTTTTTATAAACAAACTTTTTTGAATGCCTCTCTATAATATATATTGTATATTATTGTATTGTTATTTTTTTCTTTTTTTTATCATAACTTTAAACACAAATTAAAAGTTCAACTCAGGGGCGGAAAGGGTGGTGGAATTTCAGGAGCATACAAAACTACCAGTCCACTTACTAATTTACCAAATATGTATTAAATTTTAGCCAAATGTATTACTATATATACATCAATACAAGCTTTGAATAGGCTATGTAATTATGTTGACAATATTCTATATAAGTACCTGTATAACACAATACAATAGTGAATAATTTGAATTATTAACGTTACAATATTTTTATATTTATTTAGAAATCTTATCCTATAAAAGTGTGCTTAAATCATCGTGGAAAAACCAAGACTAAGAAAAGCTCGAAGTCACCCTCAATGCAAGCGGTGCCAATCCTATATGGGCATACGTTCAAATATTGTTGTCACCCTCCTCGCTGCGTGAAATGTGACCAGGAGCATTTCACTGAGGATTGCACCAAATCGCTTATAATTAACCGGCAAAATGCGCTCTATGTGCTGGTGATCACACTGCAAACTTTAAGGGTTGCCTGTTGTGTAAAAAGTTCGCTTTGTCCAAAAACAAGAAATCAACATTCCGCTTTAAAAGCAATACAATTATGCAAACACCTCCAAAAGTTTAGTCAAACGAGGTCCCAGGAGATCACGCTCGGCAGCCTCCAAGGAAATCCTATATGCTGCAGCGACCAAAACGGTTACCACTTCTTCCATGGATTCCATCTCAAATGTTTTATCAGAATTTATTTCCAATTTTAACTCTTTAATTACCCCACTAATAAATCTCCTTACGGATCTCCTTAAACGTTTCCGTCCGTAGTGATTGGGTTTTTGTTTTTTTTTCTATTTATCTTTTCATTATATATCAGACTATATCTACAATTTAATTATCTATATTACTTTAGTATATATATACAATTTGTTATCCTATCTATTGTATACATTTTGTTTAGGCTAACTAGCTAATTATAACATCTTTAATTTTTATATGCCATATTACATGTAATTGTTGAGCCATAATAGTCAATGACTGAAGGCTAATAAAAAAAAAAAAAGTGTGCTTATATTTGTGCTAATTTTATTAGAAAATATTTGAACTATTTTTTATTAAAAATTTAGTATTATCTACTAACCCACGTAATTGTATTATTTTACATTTTAACATTTTATTTATAAAAAACGATATTTTGACCTAAATTCAGTATAATCAGTGGCTCTGCAGTAGTCGTATGACTATATTATAATGATTTATGAATATTGATTATTAAACTGGTCCTCGCATCCTCAAACAAATTGTACCTACACGATCATAGGCGTAATCTGGGGTAAAATCTTGGGAGGGGGGGGGGGCAGTGGCAGTCTGTGGTGAAACTAAAAATCTATAAGGTAGGTAGGTATGAAAAAAAAGTGTATTTATCCCCTCTCAATAAATAAATCAGCAAGTATTATATTTATTAGTTAGTAATAGATTAATAGACAATATTCAAATATAAAAACAAAAAGTATATAAATACAGGTCAAAAACTTATACGTATGTACTAACAAAGAAAACGTATTCAAAACAGCTGATTACCGTCTTATTACAATTTTTTAAAATTGTAATAGTAGATATTTTATATATTAATATTAATATTTTATTTCAATACAAGTCGTTACTAACTACGAATTGACTTCGTCGAATTCATCTATTACTTGATCAAAATCAACTTCTCTATCCCTTTCAATGTAGAGAGTGGCGACACTACTCAGTCTTGTTTGGCCCATAGTAAGCCGTAGATATGTTTTTAGTTTCTTTAACAAGGAGAAACTTCTTTCATTTGAAGCTGTGTTTGTAGGAATTGACAAAAATATAATTAAACATTTCCTATAGTTTTCAAATCCACCTTTCAAATTATTTTTCTTAAAAAAATCTATTCTATTTTCCAATGAATCTTTTAATTTCACTGTTTTTTAACATTTTATTTAAAATAGACAGCTCTCCTTTTAATTCTATAATTCATCTAAACCTGCAGGAGTCGGCAACCTTTTTAACCACGCGGGCCATAATTTTTTCAATTGTTTATCAAGGGCCACATTAAAAAAAAAAATTACATATTATGATATAATACTTATAATTGTATTGCTATTATATATTTGATTATTTTACATAGAAATATGAGAGTAAAAACACAAATGTTACTGGAAAAAATTGCATTTAAGAATAAATTTAATTGAATAAAAAATTGTAAAATTGTAAATTAATGCGATTTCTGTGCCTGCAGTTTATTAGTTAAATTTTCGATATCAGCTTGCAGACTTGTTGTTGAGACTCGCGCAATACAGCTCGTAAATGTACGCATCACTAAGGCGCGAAGAGTGCTTACTTTTTCTGTACTTCCCAATAATGGAAAATGTCTGCTCACATATATATGTTATGTACTTGCAAACGCCGCTATAAGTTTATGTGCGAATTGTCTGATTCCAGGGAAGGTAGATATTGGAAGACAACTATAAAATTGAGGCAAACTAGTTGCTTCCAGAAAAGAATTTTTTAGAACCTCGTCATTTTGAAGTTCAATGACTTCCATTTGTAAATTATTCTTGACATTATTTATGTCCACATGAAAAGGATTCTGGAATAATTTAATTTCTATTTATAAAGGAAAAAGAATTATATAATATTGAAAATTATATGAAAAATATTATTGAACAAAAATAAAACACAAAAGTTAACCACCTTTGTGCGGGCCATCAAAAATTGCTTTGCGGGCCGTATGCGGCCCGCGGGCCGCGGATTGCCGACCCCTGATCTAAACTGTATGTTCTACATACTTTTTTAATAACCCCATTCGATGGATTTTCTTCACATAGTACTTCACATAACGCTTGTAGGATATCAAGATCATTTTCAAAAAAACGATTTGATATATCGTTAGTTATTTCGGACAACTGCTCCCGACCCATCATGACTAAATAAACTTAAATACAATTTATTTAGCCATGATTATTAATATACGATGCATTATGCCGTAGTTTATTTTTTTGTTAAAATAAAGTTAATTTAAACTGAAGACAGGGGGGCAAAAAGACACTATTTCTCCCTCGGGGAAATATCTGAGGGGGCAGTCGCCCCCTCTCGCCTCCTGAGATTACGCCTATATGTACACGATAGTACTATATTGCGACCATTATACCTGAACATACAGATCCTCCCACGCATTATTTGACTTACTATAATCAACAAAATAAATTATTTAATAAGATAAAATGTTATTAGATAATATACATTAGATAAATTTTCCCAAAGCGTAGATAGGCTATCTTTACTAACTTACGACTCAGTACTCACCCCCTTTTGTTTTTAAAACTCGATTTAGGTACACTACTCATACATTAGTAATTACTAATTACCTAATATGATTAAAAAATACAATTAAAAAAATAAACAAATTGTGAGTATGTTTTCAAAATTGAAAGGGTTGCAGGTCTGAGATTTGGTCTGGCGGCGAAACGGTAGCGGCGAAATGTCCGGGTCTATAGCATCTAAGATTATCCAAAAACGTGAAAAAAACGATTGTGCTGCGGAATGCGTTTTGTCAATGTTGCGCGTGAGCCATGGTAGGAAACAAATAGGGCGCTGATATTCATTGAACTTCTTTATACTTCATCAAAATAGGTATCAACTCATGGCGACCCGTCGCTTCAGGTAAAATGCAACGCAATACGTTATTGCCATTTTTATTATTTTTTTATTTGCATACAATTTGAAAATATAAGTTTACTGTGATAATTTAAATTGAAATCTTTTTTGTATTTATAAAAGAAATAATATGTAACAAAGAAGGTACACTAATAACTACAATAATAAGTAATAAGTACTAATAACTGTAACAGCGGACGGGATTAGGCTAGCTACCGAGAAAAACTCGGTGTGCCGGTCATGAGAGTTTGGCCGTAATTTTGTTTTTATATGATAACGAGAAATTAGTAGACAAACAATAGTAGAAGATTTAATTGAATCAAATTATCAAACCGTACAGTAGCTGTACCTAGTCAAATTTTATAAATCCTAAAACTCGGGGGATACCTTGCCTATTGGGCACTATAGTTATACACAGTGGCGGTCTAATGATTTTGTCATGGAGGGGGATGTGGCTGATTTTTTAACATGCATTTCTTAATCATTAAACTATAGTTTATGGTTATGCCTAATATAATTATTTTAAATTAAGGTTAATTGGTACTTTATTTATGACAATATAATATTATAAACAATATTTGTATTATATTATTCAATCTATTTTTTTGTTTTTTTGCGCTAATTCGTCCAGTACTTGAGTACTTTGTTGGAGGTTATATTTATAACCCCACGATGAACAGCCATAGTGGCCATTGAGCGTGGTAATTCCCGTATATTTTGTAAAACGATTAAAGATATACAGGTTGGGAATCGAGCTAAGATAAAGTGAAGCACAAACCTTCTAAAAAAATCAGCTGTTCCAACTAATCACTAGCGCTCTGTAACTCCCCAGTGTCGAAAATTATTACTAATTAGTTACAAATAAATTAAATTGAAAATTCATAAAACAATAAAACAATTTTATTCTATGACTCAGCTTTTTACTAATTTTGATAACTTTTTCTTAGTTTTGTTTTCCTTTTTATTTTTTTGGTTTTGAATATAAGTAAACTGTCTCGTACCCATTATTATATAATAGGAAAAATGTCCGTGTCCGTCAACATTTTAATTTTTTGCTCCTGGATAGTACATGAAAGCTTCAAAGTCATATTCCGTTTGAAGAATTCTTCATATGTGTTTTCAAACACATCACTTGAATTTGCATGTATGGCAAAGCACTCTTCAAGGCGTTTGACTATAATATATAAATTACTACTGTGATATGTTAGATAGCCTCTTGTTTTAGCGTTAATTAAATCAGCTTCTTTTCCCATACCAGCTCCAGAGGTAATAAGAGGATTTAAGCTTCTTTGTCTTTTTTAATGATAGTGGCTGTACAGTGTCATTTGAAAAAGTATTTTCAGGTATGACTGATGACATGTAACAGTGAGAGCTGCTATAACAATGATCATTGTGATTTGTGGATGTCTTCTATATTCTGGACAGATATGAATCATTAAATATAATGTTAATATCTATTGGTATATTTTATTGTAGCATTAAAATAGTTAATAATAAAACCTTTCTCTTTTTTAGCAAATTAAATTCATTGTTTCTGGTATCATTGATATTGTTGACACAATAAGTAGCTTCTGATGAAGTCTCCTAAAGAGTATACAAACATGCATTGTTTGATTAAAACTAGGTAACTAAAATGTTGTATAATATATTTTATTATTGTAGGTATATTAACCATTTCATATTTGTGATACGGATAAAGTATAGCGCACACACACTAATGTAGTTTTACTTTTCACATACTAACAAGGCCTATTGCAAAGGTCTAATGTATTGCCTATACAACATTCCTTAGAATATGACTGACTAGAACCAACACGGGGATTGCAAATGGAAAATTTTTAAGGGGTCAGTATAGGCTATATTATAGGTATTATAGTGTTCGAGTCATACATGTGGGTGCGTAGTAAATTATCATTTGTGTGTGCAAGGCCGTATCTGAGGAGGGTCCAAGGGGTCCCGACACCCCCCGAAATTTCCTAAATAGTGTACAAATGTTTAACTAAATAAATATTTATTTTTAACATAAATATTACAGATTTTGGATCCCCCCCCCCAGTACCTTAATTTTTGTCAGTCGCTAAGGTTGTTTTGATGAAAAATGAATAGGGTTTGCAATCTCCTTAACCAGAGGTATTCAAACTGTGTGTCGCGGCAGTTGGAGGAGAGAGCATTGTTAAAGAACCGGAAACTGAAATATATGTAATATATTTAATATATTATATTATGTATATGTTTAAATATAAATATAGTTTATAATAATTTGAGCGACAACGAAACACATCACGTGACCGTTTAAAGTTTTATTTCTCCAGTCATTATTATTATCACTATATATAGAGATAGGATGTTGATGACTTTTGCATTTTTTTCCTTTGATCCTATAAAATTCTATCTTAGCTAAAAATTTGTTTCATGCTCCCCTGATTCAGAATAAACTAATTTTGTTTTACATATTTTTTGGTTCTTACATCATTTTTTTATAATTTTACATCGTTTTTTCATATTATAGGACATTTTTGTAGATTTTGTAGATTAAATTTATCCCCTACCGAATACCGATACAAGTTTACCGTTCTCGTGCTATACTTAAAATTGAAATATTTACTATTGTCTATTCTTTTACAATTCATATTTTAAATTACTCTGACACCCATTATCACGACCTCTAATAATAATTATTATTTTTAAATTATATTTTTATTCATTTATTGAAGTAGATTTTTTGGCAATTTTTTTGATTTATTTTTTGGACTTTTTAGTGCATTTTTGTCTGTTTTGTAAGGCATCAACATCCTATTTTTAATTATCGCCATTCACCCGTATTTCAGCCATCAAATATCGTCGTTAAATTATCAGTGTGTATGTCACACTTTTTGGTGTGTTAGTCGAGAGTTATGTTCGAGAGTATGTTCGTCTATTGACTATATTGTGTACAAAAGCAATCGTTTTATCATTTATTCGATTTTTAACGGTAAACCGTGTATGCGGTATACCGTTAAAAATCGTAAATCTTATACGTTATACAAACATGTTGATTAAACTCAATTAAAACTATTTAACTAGAATATAATTTGACTAAAAAATATTTATTGTACCTACCTATAAGTATGAATAGATTTTATAATTGTTTGATGGCTGTAAGTTGTATTGTTAACTTGATTTGCTTATTTACAATTTACAGTGAACATTTATACACCTACTCTGGAAACAGTACACATTCTATTCTATTATTTTATTAGGCGGTTTATTTTTACCACGTTCATCTTTTTTTGGTAGTAACAAATTCAGTTTGCAAAAAATAAGAATTTGGTCAAGTTAATTTAACAACATAGTGGAACTTGAGTACCCCTACCTACCGTTTAGGCGGGTTACTTTGGTCCAAATTGATTTGTTTTTAAGTTTAAAGTTTTAAACCAATACTGTATATATATATAGCTTTAATAATATAGATATAAAATAGCCTATGGTGGTGTGTATAGTGATCAGATTAAACCCTTGAAAATTGGATTTTTAAATTTTGAATATATTAAAATATAAATAATTAAAATTGTTGAAATTAAAATATACAATTAATATTAGTACCTATTTTTATCATTTTAATCACTCGTGTGCACGTATCAATATATTGTAAATATAGGTGGAACTACGGCCCGGGCCAACTGGGCCATGGCCCAGGCTAATTGGCTCAGTATTAATGTACCTATATATTTGCCAAGAACATATTATTTTAAATGTAATGAAACAAATTAGATACAAATGCAAAAAAAAATTGGGACATTATTTTTATTTAATAAATAGAATAGTTTAAAATATATTTAGTAATATTACGCCTGGCCGTCGAATATTATCAGAAGTTTTTGAATTATTATTTATTGGTATTTATTTTTAGAAAATGTCGTTTGCGAGCACGGACTAAGATATTTAGATATACTTAGTCCGTGGTTGCGAGCATAGACATATCTACATGCGTAGATACAGTACGGATTTTATCGTTTTATTGTGTTTAAATTTCCTAATCGGCAATCGTTTATCGAATAATCCAAATATAGTTAATAGTTTATTAAGTTCCTACTTATTTGACGACCATACCTATTACCTACAGGTGAACGGACTGAGGGTGCAGAATGCAGATGCTTGCTAGTTTGCAAAATGGATAGGTAAATTACCAATTTTATATTTATTTTTAAGAGTTAAATTTAATGAATTTTATACTAAAGCACTTCAAGTAAGATCTATAGGTATTTACTATCTACCTAGTTATTAGTTTTCAAGCCTAGTTTATGGAAATATGGAATTGTAGTTTCTTTAAAATACCGTTTGGAAACCATGCATTTTTCAGTTTTAAATTCTTTAGTTCTAAATTGTAGACTGTCGAAGTGTTTCGCATTACATCAATAGGTATTATAAATTTATAATAACGTATAATCGTATATAAATACAACTTTCGATCTACAAAATTTGTGAAATGACTTACGAGTAAATAACGAAAAGGTTTAATATAATGTATAGTGTATACCTACTGTATACTATAAAATAAATGAAAATATTCAAATTGCTTATATTCACAGAAAACAAAATAAATATTATATTAAAAGAATGGTCCCATAAGAACGTCGTTTAGCTTTATAAGTCTTAACTTTAAGATAAAATTAAAATATATTTAGACATTTAGTATCTATTTTTCACATGTATAAGATTTATAACATCAATAATTACTTATTCTATACATTTGTACTGTAATAAAAAACATATAGGTGTTTCCTATCGCCCGCCGCCCTTTCCTTTGGGTATGATAGGTACAAAATGACTCGTGAGTGGCCCAATCTAATGAAAATGTCTAGTTTCACCTATATGAATTTATAATATTGTATATTGTATACTATTATACTAATATACTATTAACCTTCTATATATATATATTACTAGCTGAATTACCCTTCGTCTGTGTGTATTTATTTTCATATTTACAATATTATTTTAGAATATTATGTGTAACATATTGTAGAGTGCAAAATAGTTTTTATGCACTTCGTTGCCCAAAAATTAATAATGCCAACTCTATAGGTATGAAATATGAATAAATGTTTTATTTTATAATATAACGGTTAAAATATACTAAGTAATATCGTTACAACAATATTCAATTTAGTCCGACCCGGCGTTGCCTGAGCCAAATATTAAGTTAAGATTAAACCCGAAGTGATTTACATGTATCTATAAACCACCTATATATCCCGGTCCACGAGAGTCCGACCGTAAACCGCGCATCGATAGTGAACGCTCGCGAACATTGCTAGCCGATTCTAAACAAAAAAAAAATGTATCGGGAAGGGAAACAAATTTTTTATGAGCGTTTGAAATTAGACATTGGATATTCACCCGTAAACTACCGATTTCTTATAGGTATAACGATTTTCTTATTTTGTTAAAATTCAAATAGGAATAATCAAAAAAGTTGAAATTTTTACCAAACGTTGAGATTATCACTTTTTATACACAAAAAATATTTTGACAATTTTTGAGTAAATTGTAGGTCTAAGAAATTTTCAGTTTTTTAACATTTTTTTACTATAAATGTAGATTTATAAAAATTCTACTACTTATTACTATCTGCAATTATTTATATATTTATATGTACTAATATAATATATACACAATACTTCCTATACATTGCTTATCAATACGATGATTCATACATTTTTGTTGTTTTTCTTTATTGTATACTAATGCAAAAAACTCGTTTATGTTCACATTCATTATATTATTTAATATTTTCAAAGTAACAAGTTCCGGTTTATTGGGTAGTTCATTTAATTAGGTATTTATTTAAGAATTAATTGGTATCTATAAAAAAGAGTCACTACACAGTGTACTAATAGTCTATAAAAAACTATGAACAACAAGATGATAAAAAAGTATTATTAGAATTTTTTTAATTTTCAATTTGTATGTAGGTACAAATGCACAATTGCACTAGGTCGATAAAAAAAAATTAAAAACTTATTTCATTCGAACTGCCTCTAAAACTTTCAATTTTTCTATACATATGAACGAATATAATAATGAAGTTCAAGCACGCTTTATTTCCAAACATTTAGTTAGTGATAATTGATAAATACCTTGGTAATAGTTATAATTTTAGTTTACTAGAACGTTTCGATTCGTAGGTAAGTGAAACGACTGGGTAACATATGAATATTTCATAATTTCCTGAGAGTCTGAGACAGATATTAGTTAGATAAATACATTAATAAATTATTTAAAACGGCTAAGAAATACCGTTATTAATTTAGCAAAATTGTCATTGTCATTATTGACTATATGTATAGTATAGAATTACTATTCACTAAAAATAACTAAATATCAACACTGCTCGTCGCTAAAATATTGATATTTTGTCATAGTTATTAATCACACATTGATCTCATGATGGGTTTTCGTTTTTTTCTCGCAAGGATTTAAATTTTAAGTAGGGTAGGGGCTAAAAAGTAAAACGTATATGGGAGGGCTAAGCGCTCACTTGACACCCCCCCCCCCTTCCTACCCATCGTCGTCATAATAGATACGTACGGACGTAATAGTCTGTGACATGACACATTATTGTGATTCGATGAACTGTGAGATAAATAATTGTATAGCGTCCCTTTTCGTCGTCCATTGTTATTCATCGTGGTCATATTATGCAGTCGCTACCAAATCACACTCTGAATTCGGAGCCCGGTGTTACAGGCTACAGTGTCATTTTTGACGTCGTTGCAGCTGTCTTTAGCTATAGTATAAGATAAATACATAGGTATTATTTTATTAATAATTTTTTTAACATAAATTATGGAATATAAAATGTATTTAAAATTGATTGATTATATTTTGATAAGTTTTTCAAAGCCTTTAAGTATTTTTTAAGTGTGAGGCCCCTAAAAAAAAATGATCTAGGGACATTGCGGTGTACCAGGCCGACATATGCCGACACGTGCAACATTGGATTTCAGACGTGTTCTATTTCCAACTTACCGATTGATATAGTATATAGGTATTGATATAGCGACAAGAGTTCTAAAAACCAAATTGAATCGGTTTGTGTTGTGTGTATGATAGATGCAAAGAAAGAAAATCATTAACTAATACTAATTTTACCTATAATATAGTCAGATATGGATAGTATACACACTACACTGACTATTCTTCTACACTTTAACACTTATAGGTATAGGTAGGTACACCAATATTATATAATATTTAATCCTTTACAATTATATTATAAAATAAAATAATACATTTTCAGTTATAACATAATTACTTCTATTTATATTTTTAGCATTAGGTACTAATATGAAAGAGGGAGGCTAAAGATAAAGAGAAATAAGTACATAATTATACTATACTTTATGTGTATTCTGTTATAAACTCAATGACATACATTTTAGTCATAAATTTAAAACTAGAAGTAAGGAAATATCGAATATTAAACCCGTTTTATGTTCCACTACTTTTGGCAAATTTAGCCCAATTATTGTATCTGTAGGTATAAAAATGTTTAAATCATTAGAACT
Organism: Neotoxoptera formosana; assembly: GCA_022818045.1. Classification (NCBI taxonomy): domain Eukaryota; kingdom Metazoa; phylum Arthropoda; class Insecta; order Hemiptera; family Aphididae; genus Neotoxoptera; species Neotoxoptera formosana. The sequence goes on from CM040630.1 coordinate 84,479,877, forward strand.
AATTATTTAAAATTTTAAATCTTATTATTGTGTTAAGTAGCATATTGACCCATTCAATTTGTATGATTATCATACATAATTTATATTTAAATATGTTCTAATATTATTATTATTACTAATTTATTTTTTGTGTTATATTATTCTATTCTATATTTATGTTGTATAGGTAATAATTTTTTTAACTAATGTTATAGCGAGCTCTCACACTTCAAAACAAGCTTGCTTTTGAAATTCGAACCAAAGTCTATTTAATTTCTATATTTTTTCTATTTATGTTAATTCATTAACTCATGTAATTTTAGTGTCAATAAATATTATTATTAATTTATAGTACGAAATAACACATATAGGATCAAATAATTCTGTTTGCACTTTAAAATTTAAATCAATACCATACAAATGTAAAATGGGGTTACTTTGATAACCTTACATTTTTATTCACCAGAGTACTATGAAAATTTTTTTTTCACTTTTAAGGTTGTACTTTGATACCTCATTAAGAAATGTAGGTATAAAAATAGCCCATAACGTTGTGTTACTTTGATTGCATTTTATAAAAAATCACATCTCAGAAGGTAACATCAGAAATTTAAAAATTGTAAAAATTAATATATTGAGCATAATTAGGTAGTTGTAAATGAGAATTAAATTTGAGATTTTTATCAAAAATACTTCAGAAGTTATCCATAAAATAAAAAGTAAAACTGTAATAAATTGGAAGAAATTATCAAATCAAGTAATTAATAATTAGGTAGGTATTCATTATTTCATGAAAAAAAACCAGTTCGAATTATTACTATAGGTATTTTGTGTATATACAATATTTCAATATTTAAAAATCACAATATCGACGATATTGGTATATCATTAAATTTGTATTTATAAGTAACTTTATAGCCATACCTATTACAAACGTCAAATTGTAACGAGGTAAATTTTAGAGTTACTAAAGAATTACTTAGTTACAAATATACACGAGTATTATGCACAGGTACCTATACACGGGTATTAAATACACGGGCTTTAATATACTTTTTGCCCGTGTATACCCGGGCTCCGTGTACCCGTGTATTCTAAATTCTAATACCCGTGCACGACCACGACCTCTAGTTACAATACTTACCGTAGGGGTGAAGTGGAATACGGTACATCGCCATTGCAATTTTCCCCCTCCGGCGTAGATATTATGTTCAATGTTGCATTGTTGTGGACGGGGATGCCTGTCACTGCAGTAAGCCGGAGCAGTCTTCTCTCCGGAGCAGTACATAGCAGGACCAGTCGCTAGCGCTAATATTCGACTATTATATTTCATCGTGTCTTCCGCAGAGTCGGTAAGTAAATACGTTTTTGTACGTTATTAAAATATAAAGGAACATGAGTTTTTGTTTTCGCTTTTAATAGGCTGCTGCTTGTTTATAAGGGTCAATATGTAGGCAATATGCAATCTCGTCGCCGCCGACCTGACCTGGGATTTTGTGTTACTCCGTACTCGTAAATTATTGTTAGTGTGCGTGTGCGTGCGTGTGTGGTTGTGTGCGGGTAGAACCGGGCTATCCACAAACGCACCTGGGACCAATATGACGTCAACGGCACCAACAGACATTGTTTAACATTGTTTAACATTGGTAAACATTGTTTGAGAGAAAAGTGCGTTTACGGACATGGGAATGTTTTAGCATTTTATATGACAAGCAGATTTTATAGTAGTGGGATGAGCACCGTGACATATACAAGTTACAACGCATTTTTTGTTTAAAAGCTGAAAATAGTTCAAAAACAAAAACCAACTAGGTAGGCATATACTGTTGTAAAAAATTATATTATTCATTTTTACATTTTTTTTTTACAGATCATGGAAAGAGTGTCATACAAATGCCAAAATGAGATTGACGATAGGTTCATTCCCCAAAGGATATTGTGCATGCGACGAATTCCTAGTGGAACTAATTATTTCCTTATCAAATGGAAAAAATCGTATGATCCTACTTATGTGAAGGCTGAAGTTGTAAAACAGCATTACCCGTTACTTGTCATCGAATTTTACCAAACACAATTTCGTTGGAAACCCTATATGTTGGCGGCAGTGTAAATATAATTAAACTTTTTTTTATTAAGAAATATATTTTTTAATGCTTTAATATCTGGTAACTTTGTGTAAGTCTGGTCCGCCTACTCAAACGGTTTCTATTACTTTGTCCGCAACTATAGGAAACACCGAAAGGAAGATGGTAAACTGCGGCAAAACAAAATTAAGATTATAGGTACAATCTGCGACAAAACCGATAAGATATACATTATACAAACTGCGGCCATTTATTTTATATATACCTTCTATATATATTATATTATAAACTATATACATTATACACGTTTATCATTTAATTAGGTATAATACGTGTTATGACAGCTGCTATAAGTCTAGAGACTCTCAGAACTTTAAGCGTAAAAATAAAGAAAAACCAATTTTTAAAACTGAAAAATATTATTATTAAAAAAAATTGTTTTAAAAGATCGCAGCAATCGTATAATCAAAAAGAAATTGTAATTTAAAAATTAACCTAATTAACATTATGTCGTATTTGTAATTTATGTTTCATTCAAACTTAAAAATACATTTGAATTTGCCTTAGCAATTTGTACGCAAGACAACATAAACGATATACGTACATGGTACATAGGTACCTGGTACACAAAGGCGGTCCTATAATATAATATAGAAGGTATATAAATAAATTGCCGCAGTTTGTATAGTGTACCTTATGATATCTTATCGGTTCTATCGCAGATTGTAAAATCTTATTTTTTTTTTTGCCACGGTTTACATATCAATTTTTAGAAAAAGGTTAATATTGTCGCAGTTTACGTACAGCCCACCGAAATCGGTCCCGCAAATTGCAGGTAACAGAAAGGTCGATTGCCTCGCAAATTAAAGTCTATTGTAATCACGGCCACGAATATTTTACCTGGTCGTTCTGTTTATACAGTTATACAACTGTACAGAATTCAGTTCATTCGAATAATATAAATATAATATATTATACTCTTTCATCAAAAATATGCAAGATATAGGTACAATATAAAAACTATAAACTGTTAAAAAAAAATCATTTTGATACATAATACTACAAACAATATTAGAAATTTAAAATTTTAAATAACGAAATATATTTATTAATTCATGAATTTTTCACGTTTTATACACAGATACAAATTGATGGTCACTTCGTTTATTTAGAAATCTCATTTTTGTGTACAACTGACCTTTTTGTTACCTGCCATTTATACCAGCCCCATAGTTTATATTATATAGTCGCCCGACATCAACTTGCCTGTGATTACGAGTAATTAGTACAATATCAATAAAATATTATGATCTTTCAAAGAATTATATTATTTTACTATAGGTTACATTACATTTGGTTCTAACCTTATAAACCTTTATACCTGTTGGGTATACCTGTGTAGTTTCTTACAAACCAATTTCGCTTTTGAAAATTTGATAAAACAACTAATACCTCGAAAATAGTTTAATTTAAGCATATCAATAGTGAATTTAGTATTCGATTAAATAATAGTTAGTAATGTAATATTGTTGATTATGTATTTATGTGTCATTTCCAATGATATACATTTCAAATTGTAAATCCGGAACTATAAAGGTGGAACTTAAACAACTTTTTTCAAAAAACTCACTTGAAAGTTAAATTTAAATTTAATATTTTGCAGATAATGGCAGTCTACATATTACATTGGCACCGAGCAGTCTGTACCCAAGAGCTCAAATTGACTATCTTCAGTAATTAAAACAAAGTAATAACATATTTATTTTTGATCTATAACATGAAATGTCAATTATAATAATATTAATATTAATATTACTCAATCTACAGTCATTTTTATAATATATAGTTACGTTATGATGTATACCTGGCAATTTAGCCGACCATTTATTTTATGTATAATTCATATATTATTAATTATTATACCTACCTATGTGATACTATGAAATAGTTATTGAAATTAATGTATCAAATATGTTTTAAGAATAGTAAAACTATGTATTGTTATTTGTTTCTTAGATTTAATAAATATGGTTATATAAAAATCTTATCTTATTTTATAATATTACACAAAATGTTACAATGTTTTTTTTTAAATTTACTTATTCATATGTACTTTTTCTACATTAATCATTCACTTTATATAATAATATCAGTTCAAATTTTAACCAAAATTCATCAAAATCTCGAAAGGTAGCAAATTATTTTGTAGTTAAAAATTTATAAAATGTTCAATTTTTATAGCTAAGGATTTAAAATTATTTAAATTATCATTAAAACATATTTATTTTTTAATTTTTAATAATTAATTCTTGTGTATAATAATGATAATATAGACATGGACACGCACTAATGTATAATATATATATACTCGTATTTATTGTATTTAAATATATTGGTAAAATATAAAATAAATAATTTAGGAACCTAAGTAGTAAATAGTTAATAGTTAATATTATTAATTATGCTCATTAATAAATAATTGTTATAATATTTCAATATCCTGAAAGTATAAAATTCGCAAGATTCATCAATGGATAAATGTAAATAATAAATGTAAAAGAGTTATGTGGTCCCCCAATTAATATTAATTAAGTCACAAACGGAGGGTTGATAATCAAATTAAAAGAATATTTTTAAATATTTAGAATATTGAGTAACAATACTATATTCTAATATTTCATTACTTACTATATTTATATTAAAAACATTTTCATATATTTAAATATTCTTTAATTATAATAATAATAATATTTAATAAAAATCAAAAACATTTTATTTTTTTAAACTTAAGTAGGTACCTACCTCAAAAATTAGTAACAATAATATTGTATTACCGTATAGTAAATTCATATTTAAATTAGTATATAATTAATTTTTCATTGCAAAGACAGCAGTTGTGCTGTATTTAGTTCTAATTTGTCTTCTCTTAATTTATTCAACTTAAATATTTAAGATTTAACTGTGATAAATGGTAGTAATAACATATTTAACGAGTTCTTAAGTACTCAAGAAGAATCTTCACAATTTATGGAATTAAAAACCTTGATTTACAACAAAGATGAGTCAAGGGATAATGATCTTATAAACTATTCTTCTAAGGAATCATTTAAATTATCAATGGAAGAACAAAATAATCTTCAACATCTTTTCAATGAGTTGAGTATGGGATTTTTATTTGAAACATGCCTTGGTAAGTACATTTTTTTATAGATTTTAAATGTTTGTACCTGTCACTAATTGCTTAAATGTATATTATTATATTACTTGCATATCATTTTTAAAAAAATGTATTTTTTAATATGTTATGTTATGTTAATATGGAATATTACCTACTCAAAGTTATACATAGTTACCTAAGTCGGAAAATGTTAACTTAAATAAATTAAAAACTCATGATTAATGGATACAAATTTAAATAAATGTTAATCATGATAAATTAGATTTAATAGTAAATCTTCATAAATCATAATATGCAACAGCAATAGGTCTTGGTATTTAAAATAATATATTGAATTTAATATCTGTTGCAATTTCTTTTCAGTTGAAAGCGTCGATATTGAAGCCTTAAGTTACATAAATATGGATCAAATTGAGCAACTTTTAAGGCAATACCCATTAGGTATCCGTATACAGTTTGGACATTATAAGGAAAAGTTCAGTGTGTCAAAAATTGTACAGAACCAAAGTTGTCAGCACTTTCATTCAATTCTACACCTACATCATTAAAAACAACTTAATTTCTACCTCAAGAACCAACACAGTTTTTTTCTCTTGATGATGTTTTTACCAATAGTACCCAAGGAACATTGTTAACAAACTATTATAAAAATAATAGGACTTTCAATGAGTCTTGTAGAAATCTTTTAGTTGACTGAATAATTTCAAGTTTACTTGAAAAGAACCATCCAATGTCTGTGGGTTTAGCAAATCATATTGCTGGTATTATTGTTGGAACTTTCTCCTCAGAAATAAAGGTAAACATATCATATATATTTAAAAATGTATAAAATATTTAATAATTTTATTTTAAAGGAAACATACTTTCTGAGAGGTGGATCAAATAGATGTCCTCGAGGAAAGATATACACAAAATATTTCAACAAACTCAGAAATTTGAAAAATAATGGTTAAGTTCCTCCCCAGTTGACCAAAACATATAAAAAAAATAATAAAGAAACACCTTCACGGGTTTGTGGGAATTTGGACATTGAAATAAGTAAAAAAGCATTTAATTTTGTTTTAATTGATTGTAATTAAAACTTTGGTTATTTTAGCAATTGAAGTAGATGCAGAAATGCTTATCACTAATTTAAGACACAGTGAGTTAACATGGCCTGAAGTAAAAAAGATCTGGGTAAAAACTGTATGCTATTGTATGCTATTGGTTGAACAATTTCAGATCAACAAACTTTTCACCTCTAGAAATACACAAAAAATGGCTCCATTACTTGTAGCCACTTGGGTACAAACTAACAAGCAACAATTATATTAATCACTATAATGATGAATAAATAATGAATGAACAACATTTTTAAAAATGATTGTAATAATAATTAATAATATAATAAAACATAATATTATACTATAGAATACATAATATTATGTTTTTATTATACTTAAAAAAATAACTAGGTATTAAAATTTTAAAATTATTCTTAGAAATAATATATTACACTTCAGATTTAATAAAATAATGTAATAATTGTATAATTATGTAATTTGTATGATGTCATTCATGAACTGAAGAAATAATTTCAAGATACCAAAGTATTTTGGCTAAGGAATCAACAATATTTTATTAGATGGACAGAATAGGTCTAAACTGTGTTGGGGTTTAGGAACCAAGGCCTCTAGTATAAATATAATTAATATAGAATATTAATAAATAACTGATACAGTGTATAATTCTAGATATAGGAATAGGGTTTCATTGCATTAGTTTTTTTTCAAAATTTCTTCTTTTTAAGGTTGACATTGACTTCAAACACCTTTACAAAGATGCCAATGACATGTTAAGCGCTTATGACAAATCAGTCACAAAATTAATTCAAATTTTAGATGACTGTGTGAAGGATCAAAGTTGCCGTAATATTCTACATGATATGACGAAAGATACTAATGCAACAGAAAGTAAGTTCAATATTTTGATAGATATACGGTTATAATAGGTAACATCTAAATTCTATATCTATTATACTATTTAGTATTTATATTATACTATTAGGCATTTATTATATTTAAATTTAAATAGAGAAGTAGAAATTATTTTTACATTTATTTATTCATACACAACTTTATAAATGTAAATAATTTATATTTTGTGTTCTTATTTAAATTTAAATTTAAAAAATATAAATTATCATGAATATTGAATTAAAAATGAATATTATTTACCTAAACCACTATCTAGGTGATTTAATATATTTTTCAACTCTTCTTCATTGTAATTGTAATTTTTAGTTTAAAATGTTGTTAGATTTCAAAAACTTACATCTAAATGTTTTATGTTAACAAATTAAATTATTTTTTTATTGAAATACTAGAAAATATATTACATACCATATATTACATACTACATTACTATATATTATAGTATACATTTCTCTTTTTTGTTTGTAAATAAATTATTTGTATAATGTTATATAATATATTAATTTATATGTAAAACTAGATTACTAGAGTCATTATTACTATTACTATTATTATACTACCTATTGTATTGTGATTATAATGATTATGATTATTATGATTATAATTTCAGATTCCAAGAATTCTGTTGTGTTATATCTTCTCCATGCTATTTTTGCTCCTACCTCAAAAAAAAAATTATGTTAATTCGGATGGGATTAAATGTTTAAAAAAAGTTTTCCATTAAAGATTTGCAAAATAGTTATGTGATAGTTGCAAATACAGCCCTGGAACCTTAAGAAAAATTGAAAAGTCGAAAAAACTCACATAATTTAATTCAACCTTGCCTTTTAATAGTTGATACAATAACAAATCTTTCTGAAATAATGGTGTACTTTGATAAATTAAAATATAAATTTTTTTCCATTATCAAAGCTATGGATTTGTGTTTTACAATTGATCACGTTTTTAACTTAGAATATACATTTGAATCCACAAATGTATGGTTATTTATTCAACATTATTATTATAATATTAAGTTACAGTGTGACAAATCATATCCTACTATCAACCAAATTATCTCTGAACTCAAATAAAAAACAACTATACATTGATTATGTTTTGATTCAAATCAAAATTTACCTGTGTATATATTTTGTAACGTTTAAATATTCTCAAATGTAAAGGTACCTACTATGTAATAAATAATAATGTATACCTAATGTATAAAAAAATAATTTTGTAAGACAACAGAATATGTTATACAAATGGAGGTTTACTATATTATTATTATTTTTTTAATACTTTATTTTGTATTCAGTTTAAGTTTGGTTTTTGTATGGGCCCTAAACCTCATTCTCAAATGTTTTATGTTACAATGTTTAATGTTAAAAAAAACACCCAAAACCCTACCAGGCTACTCCACTGATTGTATAAATCAACAATTCATGAGTTATATAATTAACAATACATTTGTTGAATTAAAGGGAAAACATTCATATTATTTAATAGAACTAACTGTTAAATGAACAAAATTAACAGACTGGAAGTCTTAAAAATTAACCAACAAGTTAGTTAGATCAAATGACAATGTTATACATGTAACAAAGATATTTGTTAATATAACAATGGCAAACAACATTGCTTTGAAAAAATTAACAATCAACTTTTGTTGAACTGAATGAACATTTTATTATTTAAAATATTCTATTGTTAATATGTAAAATAACAAGTTATTTTTTCTGGGATCAACAAAGCTGTTTGTTGGCCCTATGTTTACAAGGACTTTGTTATTTTGATTGTTATTTTTGATATTTTTACCTTGATTTTTCGTTCTGTGGCACTGTGATAGTACATTAGTACCTATTCAGGCGCGGATCTAGAAATGAACATAGGGATGTTGGCTAGATGAAAAAAATTACTAGTACATAAAAGCATAGGCATTAAGTTTAAGTTTTTATAGAAAATACTTTTTTTTATTTTATTAATATACAAATTTCGTTTTTTGAAAAAAAAATCATTTTTAACCTAAACATTTTTAGAGAATTTAAATCTGAGCCCTACTAATTACGTAGGCAAGAAAGTAAAATATTTAAAAGTTTAAATAATGTACACAGTTTAATAGCGACATAACAAAGTCTCGAATGCCGGTTTAACCAATAATAGTTACCTCCGTTTGACATCGGCACGTAGTCATCTTTTTGTTCAAACCAACCGTCGTTGCAGCCGTCGACTTACCGCGGAGGCCCGGACGACCGATTAAATGCGACAACAATAACGGATAAACCAGATTGCCAATACCTATTATAGGTCGGAGTATTATTATAATCACTGGTAATTGTATTCACGTTGTTTAATCATAATTCATTATTGTAATAATTATTATTATTATTATTGTAATTTGCATATAATTTATATAATGCTCGCATGTTTTCCGCGATCTAATGCAGTTTATTGAGTGGTGGTTTAGATGCATATTATGTATATCACTTGAGGTTAATCTTAACTTAATATTTGGATCAGGCCACACTGGGTGGGACTAAATTCAATATTGTTGTAACAATATTATACTTAGCCTATAATATTTTAACCGTTATATTATAAACCAAAACATATTATTCATACATAGAGTTGGCATTTTTATTTATTTTTAATGGGCAACGAAGTGCACGGGATCATCTAGTGACTAGTTATATTATATAGTTTATATTGGTCATTCACCAAAAACCAATAACTAATTTGCAACATTTCTATTATATTTCGATTAAACATATAGGTAATAATATATTAATAATATGTAACTGTAACACACTAACACCCGGTTAGGTTTTGAATTATTATTATATATAAAAATACTGCAGAGACGCAGAGTATCGACAATATGAGTGGACAAGGCCAAATGGTTTTACGAACCCTTGTCCCTCAGACAAAAGCATTTAGTAATGCCGATGGATGAGACGACAGTTACCAACCACCTGCCAATGAATATATAGAAGCATTCCATATAATATATTTTGTATTTATATATAATATTATACCGGTTCGTTTTCTGATTTGCGGTGTACGCCGGTCGGGATTGAGATTCCAGATAAGCCGTCGAGGGTTGATGCATTCAAAACGTTGTCTTATGTTTGAGTGTGTGTGTGTGGTGTGTACCCCTACAAAACGCAGAATCAAACAAAAAAAATAACGAAACCAAAACATTGTTACGAAAATTCCCACGTTATGTATACGAAATCCAAAAAAAAATTTGTTAATTTTAAATAACAATTTCATCAACCGAAACAAATAACTATAGTACCTACCTATACGAGAACATTTCGATTGTGTATTATTTATTAATCGGTCGGAAACCCCAAAATAATAAAATAATACTTTTATGACATGTTTCCAATGTCGAACAATGACTAAATAAACATTTGAATACAAAACATTCACAAATATCATACCTATTGGTTTATATTTTTAACTTTCTTCTTCAAAGTATATACAATAAACTAAATTTTTCAATTTATAATTATTATGGTAATGTGTTATTTTTTTTTTTATGTATATAAAAGGTTGTTTTTCTACATCATAGTTAAAATTATTTCTGATCGATGCGACCCCTCTTCTAGGAGTTTGCGACCACCAGGTCGAGAAATGGTGTTATAATGACATATTGACATATAATATACACTATAAATAGTGTAATAGGAACTATAATATTATATTATATTATGTTATTTCAACGCTATTTTTATACCTACCTATGTGATCTACCAATATCGATTGTAATCTATAAAAAAAATAGGTATAGATAGCCGATATTAAACAATCAATATTACATCTAGTATCTATAATGTGACCATACGTCCCGCTTTGGGCGGGACAGTCCTGCATTCGAGCTTTATGTCCCGCTGTCCCCAAAGAACCCAAATCGTCCCGCTTTCAAAAAATTTTATTTTTATCATATTTTATTCATTTTATTCCACTAAAAGAGAGCACGAATTTATTCATCACAAGTCATTACCAAAAACTACTAAAAACTACCAAAAAAAGATTTGCGGATCCGAAAAATGTATAAATTATGTAATATAATATATACTATATTTCTATTGTTGTGATTTTACGAAAAAATTATTATGGTTTTCCTATTAAAATTTTTAGGTGTCCCGCTTTGCGTAAAAAAAAATATGGTCACGTTAAGTATCTACCTATATAATATAGTAAAGTCGTGTATCGTGGGCACGTGGGGACTATATTATTATATATCCGTTTGAAATATCCCGGACGTATTAAACGATAAAATACAAAATATAAATAACTAACTTCGTTATAGTAAGTAATTTTGATATGAGATTTAACTTTATTTTAATTCGCCGAGTGGGTACAACACTACAAAGATACGGAATATTATGCCGGATCAGTGCACTACATATTATTATTGTCTTCTGTGACCGTCAGTCGTTACCAATACGATATTGTTTTTCAGACTTCAGTGTGAACGCACTCGTACAACAGTGCGCGTCCTCTGTTCAAGTCAAATAAATGTGAATCGATTTGAAAACGTCGAAAGGAAAAGACGAAAAGAATGAAACTGTGTAAACGCAACTTACGGAAACGAGATAGGAAAATACAATCGAAGACGACTAAAAAAAGACTGAAGGTAAGATTAATATTATATAATATTTAGTTGAATATTTTTTAACATTCGCACGAGCATTATTCGATTATACGTACAATTCGGTAGGTTGCACACCCACCGAACAAAACATATTTGCGGGATAGTTGTACGTATTGTATCGCTATTAAATTATCTGTATAGACGTATAGGGCTACCATTAATTAATATTTAATAGTAAATTAGAAATATATTTTATAAAGATTAGAGATTAATTTTATTTTTGGGTACGTAGCCGCGATAGAAGCCTCGATGAAGTCAATATGTAGTGCATTTGTCAGTTAAATTCACTGAAATGGAACGTTAATCTAAGTATATTATCTTAACTGTTTAAAAGTATTAAGATAACTCATTAACTATGTAAACTTGAGAATCGATGTTAGTTATTTAAATATTTTGGGGGAGTTCAATTTACTACAAGTTTGGGTTATTATCTAAATTTTTTAATAGTTACAAATGTACAATAAATATCAATGAACGTTTAACGTTGCTATAACTAGATACCGTCAAACCGGGTTACTTGGGACACTTTTGAACTTCAGATGAATGCTGATCGATAAGTTTTCAAAATATAATAATATTGGTAATGGCCAACAATTCTGGTCTTGACTTAGACTATGAGACCCATATGTTTTTTTGATTCCCTCCCCTCCCTTCCCATTTTTAAAATAATAAATAGGTATGCTTGTCCCAAGTTACCTTGATTTGTTGGTAACTTGGGACACCCATATATTTCTATGTAAAGTTCAAGTTACCTTCAATATTATTTAACTTGGGACTTAATTATTGTTTTTAAAAAAATGTGAATGTTGACTTAAATAAATGTATTAATTAAATAACTTTTTTTTTTTTTTTATTTTATTAAGAAAGAACCCTCGGCAGCATAGGCCATTGGGCTTACAAAAAAAAAAGAATAACTTAAATTATATATTTACAATAAGGATCATAAACGAGAGAACTTAATTTTAGATTTTGGATTGAAGGTTTGCTGCTGTGATGAATTGGATGATGTCTGTTATGGCCTTGGGATGATTTTGAAGTATTTCAGAAAGTAGTTCGGGAAGGTTGAGACTTGAACGGATAAAATAACTTTTAATATAATAACGAAACCTTAATAACATAGTTGTTAATATAAAATCAAATAAAAAATATTAAATCAACCTGAATTAATCAAAATAAATATGAAAACAATTTATAAATAGTCAGCCTTATTTATATATTTTTCTATCACTGTATTTAAAAATAGAATTTGGAAAATTTGTTCATGTGACCGTAGACGGTCGTGGATACTCAGAATTCAGATACCTACCGATTAAACTGTCTACTATCTTTATAGTTCATTAGACATTACATAATATTATTTCTTTCGTATGTAATGTTATTGTTGATGTGTAGTCATAAAGACGAACAGTTAATGTTTAATGTTTTATAGTTCGTTTTGAATTATTTTTATTTTTACGTAATTGGCGTTTTACATACATTGTTTTTACTTTATGTCAGCTGCAAATACAAAATATTTAAGTGCATGGTAGCCAAAAAAGAAAATTGAGAAAAAAAAATCAAGACAAAATCCCCGTTAATGCAAATATACAACATTTTTAACACTTTTGGTAGATTACCGTGATTTCACGCGATAAACTTAATTATAAACAATTTTAAATCTTTGAAAACCAAACAAAGTTTTATTTATAATATAAATTCAGATAATTTTAATAATGATCCCTGGCAGTCATTAGTTTCTGAAAATATAAGGCGCTAAATAATACTGGCGCTTTTTATTTTCGATGACGCGTGGATCGTTTATCATTTATCAGTTGGTGCACATACGAATTGAGTCTTGAAGAACACCCTGCTGAAAAATCAGTCGTTGAGGTAGGTACCTACTTACCTAATTGCAATTCGAGGCAAGAACTACTTCTGTACTGCAGATGTAATAACAATTTTGAATTTTTTTTTTTTGAATATCACGAATTAGGTATACTTATAGTTACTACTTACTACCCATCAGCCTATCGTACCTAACTGTTTATATTTATTATTGTGACGGACAAATATTATTGTTATATACACTTATTTATTTAACCTATTTTTGTTATCATGATGCGACCTACCCACCTACCAAGTACGACTTATAATATAAATATATAATTACCTATATACTTATACTGTAATAGCCAATAGGTACTCGATCCATAATTATTGACAAATGATACTGTACGAAATGTGAAAAAATAGTTTATTTTTGTATGTGCATACTGCATATTGTTAATCTTTGGTGGCAGGAAGAAAGAGCTTAAGTCAATATTATCTACCTTTCAAGGCAGTTACAATTTAGAAATTCCCACGCGTTCGATTATTTTACCCGTAGTATATATTTTTAAGATCTCATAAAGTCATATTGATACCCACCATATAAAATATAGATCATGTTGTCAACACGTGTATGAATAAAAATTTTAGATTCTAAACGGATGAGCTAGGAATGTATTGGTTCTACAATGATGTGTGTTTTTTTTTTGTGTCTGTCATCACTTTTTGGAGCAGTTAAAGTGCTCCGATTTTCTTCATTAGAATCTCTTCCAGTAGGAAAAAGAATCTAGTTGGTACTTTGGAGTGGTCAAAAGTAAAAAATTACCTACCAATAGATTTCAAACGCGTCGGGAAAAACGAGAATTTTTACGCAAAGCCAGTTTTTGATAAAATCAACATAAATACCATACACATAATATTAATATTATTATATGGTATTATATACCATAAAATACCATCAACATATGTAACACCAAAAATAATAACAGTAGATAATATATGAAATTTTCAAAAAATGTTTATATTAGCATTTTCTACTTACAGTAAATATTTCACTATTTTTTGACTTTTTTTAAACTTTTTATTGGCATAATAAATATTCTGATTTTTTTTTTTATTGTTATTGTTGATTAAAATTATTTTAATTGGATAAAAACTTGAAAATTGAATACAAGATTCTTCATAATTTGTTGAAAGTGAAATAATCATAGTTGAGCATAAATCTCTAATAGTTTTTTAAAAGTGTCTAAAGTTAAAAATTCTCCATAAGTTTTTCTACCTTTCACAAAAAAAAAAGTTTACAGGAAAGTCCAACTAATTTTTTATGAGCGTTTGAAATTAGACATTGAATATTTACCCGTATACTAAGGATTTCTCAAGAAAAAATTTTCTTATATTGTTGTAATTCAGAAATAAATAACCATAGACATTTGAAATTTTTACAAATTGTGAGATTATCATTTTATATTTTGTTGTGTTAAAATGCTTGAAAATTTAATGCAAGGTTCCTCATATATTGTTATAATAGCTGTTCAAAATTATGAAAAATACATATGCACAATTTTTTTTTAAAGCATTTAAAGTACAAATTTTGACCAAATGTATCAAAATATTTGCTAATTGTTTTATAGTTAAAATTTCATAAAATGTTTTTTGTACCTAAGTAGTTATTAATATAACCAAAAAATCAAATGAATATATTGACATGGTTGTTTTTTATAGACATTTTAAGTTCAAATTTGAACATATCAAATATCCTCAAATTACTTGCCTTCAAAAGCAAAACATGTGTAAGAGACGACAGTTATTTAGTACATCTAAACATCTTAACTAATAAATAAGGTAATTATATTACTACCAATATGGAAATTATCGATTATTAAAATATAAATTAAATTAAGAAAACTTTTTCATCTATAGCCTCACCACCACCAAAAAACACACTATTGCCCCTATGCCTATTATGCTGTACTGCTGTTTACTCCCATTATCAGCCACTTTAAACACTTTGGCATATTTTTCATTCATCTTAGGCCAAGTTATTGCTGGCTACAAAAATAACTGATAAGTGTATTTTTATACACTTTCATGTTTCATGAAGATACTGTATATATGAAGAGAAAAAGTTTAAAAGAAAATTGAGAGTATAATGTAAATAACAATCATTAAATAAATTAGGGTCAGAGCCGGACTGGGCTACTGTGATACTGTGCATTTGCACAGTGGGCCGGTGTCATATTTTATACATCGGGCCGGTGCAAAATAACACAATGTGTATTGTATTTAAAATATTTTTATTGCAGAACAGTGGACCGATTGGGCCGTCCCTGATTAGGGTGTATACATAATTGCAATAATATGAAACATGAATAATAATTAATTATAATGTAAAACATTATATTTAATACATATTTAATAATAATAACAACAATGATAATAATTTGTCTATTCTAAAAATAAAAATAAAAATAATCATCAAATAAACAAAAAGAAACTAAACAATTAAACTCACAGAACAATGTATTTAAATCTTTTAATTAATTTGGTTGGGTTGTAGATTTTTATAAGATAAGTAAAAACATAATGAGTTAACAATTTTAGACTAAATACAAATTAAATGTGTTTGACATTTCTATATTTTGTATTTTTGTATTTCATTTAGGTTATCCAGTTAATAAATTAATATACCTATCACTTTTTAGAAGTGTCATCAATTGCTACTAAAGAGATTAGCTTGAATCACCTATAGTTGGCTAATTGTATTTTAATCATGAATTTATTGTTTGCCACACTCATTCATACTCCCAAGTATCTAAATTTGCTACTGAATAAATTATTTAATATAAATTTCCGCCCTATAAATCATAAACAATAGGTAAGAAAATAAGAACATTTGCATAGGATTTCTACTACAATATTATCTTACTTAATAAATATTTACCAATGATTTTTCATGGATTATATTTACTTTTCATATTATTATATTTATAACTTTTAAGTCTTGAGATTAAACAACAAGGTTAGATACATTAATTAAATTGAATGTATACATTTAAAAAAAATCGTATACCTATTATTAATGTTAGTAGGTAATGTATCAATTCATTCGTTTTGAGTTCAAATTATTGTAAAAAAAAAAAAACATTAACTTATAAAGAACATTAATGAGCTGTCTTAGAAGCAAAAAAAAAAACAAGAGCTAATTCAATATGATCCTAATATATTGGCTATACATTTTTAACATTATGGTAAATTGTAATATACTAATTATATATTATAATGATTACTTCATCATTTTGCGCATATGGATGGTTTATCTTTATGTGTTAATGTGTTTATACATTGTTCGGTTAATATACCTACCTAAAAATATGATAAATTATTCAGTTGGTAATGTTTTAAACCTCTGGCATGAACATGACATTCTGTAAGTTTAAATTATCAGGTATCAATGTGTAAGACAATACATTGGAAAACTCAATCGGAATAACAGTACAAGAAAGTCCAATATTGCCTAGCTTGTAAGTAAAGGCCACTGGAAAGCATGGCGCCCTGTAAGCTTATATGACGTTTCTAAGTTTAAATAATTGAAAATTGATCAATAATATAACTTGTAGCTAATAAATGGCAAGCATTGCTAAGTGTTATAAACAATAATCAGCATATTAGAATGAACCCACATCTATGTTTATTTAAGGTGGTATAATTTCAGATAGACATGGATGTCTGAAAAAAAAATATTAATATCAAAATGTATAATATATATATTACAATAAGTAAAAAAAAGGCTAATAACTTTTGTTGTCAATGCTCTAGCTCAAAAAAGAAAAACCATTAGAAAAAAAAAGAAAAAATGTTCTGTGAGTAACAGAATAACCTAGGAATAACCTAACATTAATTTCAAGACTTAAATTTTATAAACATTATTTATTTAGTTCAAATAAATTATTGTTAAAAAAATTAAAACATTTTTAAATTTCAATCTAACTTTAATAGGTTATATTATATTATACCTATTTATACTTAATTTAATATTGTAGTTATAATTTTACACATAATTTTACACACGTTATAAGCATTTTATTTTGAAAAATATTTGAAGTAGGTAGCTTACTATAATATATGATATTACTGCTCAGATTTGTTTATCGAAAACAATAAAATTAGATTTAAATTGAATTTACATATGGGTGCATATAATCAATGACTTTGATGTAATGTTTGACTTAAAATTACTTTTCTCAAATCATACTGAAATGATCAAAACTTATGATTAAATAGTAAATAGCTTTGAAAACTCTCTACAGTTCTCTTCTTGGCTCAAATTTTGAATATTGCCCTTTGATTTGGATCAATAATATATCTTAGTAAGACAAAGCCATCAAATCAGTACAGAATTTTTAAGATTGATTGATTGATCATTTAAATTTTATATTGTGGGACTCAAAATGTCTTTAACAATCATAATTTATTTGTCTCTGCTTAATAACAAGCTATTGGTTTTGATCTCTTAATTGTTATATATATGGTATAAATACACATGGTTATCAAACAATTACTTTCATTACACATAAAAAATTTTTTTATGAATTTACTAATCAAAAAAATCTGCAAAATTTCGTGATTTTTTCGAAATTTCAACTTTAGATGCTTGTAAAAAACTATTAGAGACTTATGTTTCACTTTTTTTGTAACTAAAACTTTCAAAATAGCTTATGAGGAACCTTATATTAAATTATTAAGCCTTAAGTATAAATTCTCAAAATGTTACTCATTTTTCACTAGAAATTAATATGTATATTTTCTTATAGATTCTCTCATACTAACAACCATCTACACTAATTCTACACATTCACAAGATCGTGCGATGCCGAAACAATATGTGAATAAGGTAGCCAATAATTTGCTGGTTAATAAATAACCGGAACCGGGATCTAAGCTAAAGTTTTAGATTTTAACTAAAATATACCAAAATGTAATACCATTGATTATAAATACTAGTATAGTATACCTATTACCTATACCTACTATAGTTTATACTAGTATTTATAATCAATGGTAATACTTTACATTTTTGTAAGACGGACACAACATTTATTCACACGGTGGTTTGGCGTTCTCTGTGGCGGTTGGGTTAGGTGTACATGTCAACGGTGATACAACTAGAGTACTAGATTGTCAACGCCTTCAGATACTAAATCATTGTCTAAAAAAAAAATAATGATAATAAATAAAAGATATAATTTTACAAAGACACATCCATCATACTAACAGATTGAGAAGAATTATTTAATTCATTCTCACCTCCTATAGTAAAAACAAATTGATCTCTTATGCCGCCTAGACCAAAGTTTGTACGGAAATCAATAATTTCACTAGATGCACACTTCCTTAGGTTGGTTGATGGGATATACCATTGTATATAACACTTACCCAAAAAACCAAAATGACAATTATTGAACATTTGAACAATAGAATGACCTGATAGAATTAAATTAATAAAACAAACATGAAGATAAATAATTAAAACGGGATCATACTTTTCCTGAATCACTAAACTGTCTAGGTTGATACCGAATTTTTTGTAGAATGGTGAAATGCTGAGTTGACTTGAGTAGATAAAATTGTGATGCTTCAAATACTAAATCATTGTCTAAAAAGAAATAATGATGATAAATAAATGATATAAATTTATAATGAAGTCATTATTTATGAAAATAACATTTACATTTAGGACTATTTTTAAGAAGAGGTTCTTCAATTATATTTTTTAAAATAACTGGCTTGAATGCAATCTTACATGCTCCATTAATACTGGCAGTAAATGTTTTCTCTCATACAAGTTATATTTTCTCCATTTAATAACACATTCAAATACCTTTTCTTGGGTTTCCTCTTTTGAAAGCAAGCTAAGAAATAATTATACTATTTTTATGGTACTAAATCTAATTTCAAATTTTATAGTTTGAATATTTTGATAAAACTCTTTAGTCTTTACCAGTAGCATTAATATTAATTTACTGATTAAAATGATGCTGATAATATTATTTCTAATTTAAATTTATCCTCTTGGTATATAAGTGAGAATGAAATTTTTGAATCTTTAAGCTTACTGAATGTTTTTAGTAGTGCGGGTCCTGACGGAATACCACCGAGTATTTTAATAGAATGCAAAAATGTTCTTACTGAACCTTTACATAATCTTTTTAATTTATCCTTGTCATCTGGGTCTTTTCCAACTGTTTGGAAAAAATCATTTTTGGTCCCTATTTTTAAAAGTGGCGATAAATGTAACGTTATTAACTATAGACCAATTTCTAAATTATCTTTAATACCTAAGCTGTTTGAGTCTTTAATTACAAAAAAATTATCTAATTTACTATCTAATTATATTTGTCCTAACCAACATGGATTTTGGCTTAAAAGATCTGTGTCTACGAATTTTTTGACTTACCACACCGATTTAATTAACTCCGTTGAAAATGGCTTACAAATTGATTCAGTTTACACAGATTTTAGTAAAGCCTTGCCTTCGATAACCATTATTATAACCATTATTTACTAATAATTAAACTACAAATATTTGGTCTTCATAGTAATTTTCTTAATTGGTTGACATCATACCTAACGGGTAGATCTCAGTTAGTTAAGTTGTCTAATTCATTATCTAAGGTTATTTTTGTAAGTTCCGGAGTACCCCAGGGCTCGCACTTAGGGCCATTACTATTTAATTTGTTTATAAACGATTTACCATCTGCTCTCGATTCTTCAGTCAATGTGTTTATGTTTGACGATGACACCAAATTAAACCTACTATTAAAAACCAAGATGATGCACTTAATCTTCAAGCTAATTTAAATAAGTTTTGTATTTGGTGTGAACAAAATAAATTACCAATTAATATTGATAAATGCAATGCTATCTCTTTCACTAAAAAAATAAATCCTATAATTTTTAACTATCAAATTAATAATATTAATATTAACAGAGTTGAAATGGTTAAAGATTTGGGTGTTCTCTTTAATAATAATTTATCTTTCTCTATTAATACAAATATGGTTATAAATAAATGTTTTAAAATGCTGGGTTTTATTTTACGAAATACTAAGGAATTTAAAAATGTATTTACATTAAAGATGCTCTATTGTTCTCTTGTTAGGTCACATACTGAATTCGGTTCAATAATCTGGGCTCAAAATTGTACTGATAAATTGGTTGAGAATGTTCAGTATAAATTCCTTAAGTCTATAGCGTTTCGTTTAAAATTACCCATTTCTAGAGATTCATTTTCATTAGTAGCCAATTCTATTTATATTCAGCCTTGTGAGGTTAGGCGTAAGTTATCTGATGTCATGTTTATTTATGATCTTCTTAATAATTATATTGATTGTTCTGATTTATTAAGTAAAATTAGTTTTTGTACTCATAGTTATTCAATTAGAAACCCTTGTTTATTTTTTGTACCTTTTTATAAAAAAAAATATGTTCTGATTCATTTTTTCCTAGAGCTCTATTATTATGTAATTCAATTTGTAATGAAGATATTTCTTTTTCATGTCTCATGAATCTTTTAAAACAAAAGCTTTATACCTACTATCTAATTGAAATTTAATTATTTTATGTATATGTAAATTTTTGTTATAATTCACCTTTCAAACTGTATTAATTATTTTGTATATGTATGGTTGTTCTTGATTATTATGTATTATATCCTATGTAAAAGGGCTTGTCCCGTTAAACTTAATAATAAATAAATAAATAAATAAATAAAAATAGTTGTAACGTATAATTAGTTTGGTTATATTTAACTTATTATTTTATTATTATTATTCTCAGTACACGTTGGCAATTAATATTATTTCGATAATTCGATAGCAGTTTAATATGTTGTAAATTTAAAATGTATCACTTTTGCTTAGTCTATACTACAAACGTATAAAAAGTTGCTATATTTATAACATACAGTCATTAACAATATTAGGTATCAAAATATTAGTAATTTGCATTTTTGTTTAACTAATATTAGTCCTATTTTATTTTAACATTTTAGTAAAATGTAAAGTTAATCAACATATTAAAAAATAGCTTATACACATACTAAATAACTATAAAATATGCAATAATATATTATATGCTAGAACAGAGGACTTAATAATATTAAGTGCATATTATGCACAATATGTACATAAACAAGGGTAGACATAAAACAGTTGCAACAAATGCTGCTGTATCTTTAATTATTTACATTATTTTTTTAAAATTATAAGTTAAAATAAAAGTGATTAGTTAATTTATAATCATATAGTATAAGCTAATAATAGGATCTTACAGTTTAAAATGTAATCGTTAATTAAATGTTTAAATGCTTGATGATAAAAAGCATAATATAAATAATTATTACAAATTTTTGTTTTTATTCTTTGACCAGTTTGGCAGCAGCAACCTTGGCTTGTTTTTTATTCAGACCAAATCCATAAACAGTCTTTTTTTTGTCCACTATTACAAATAACTAGGGAACGGATTTATATGTAAATGCATATTTTTATTAAAACGAGATATTTAAGAATCGATAAGAAATGTTCATGATTTAAATCATTCCTATTAAAATGATGCTACTTTTATTTTACATATTTTTACATATTTTGGTATAATTATATATTTTTACATATTTCACTAATTTGTAAATATTTTTAAACATATTTTATCATTTCATCGTTCATACGTTTTCAAGCCATTAAAAACAGCCATTATGAACTGTGACGATCCACGTGGAGCAAATATTTAGTAGTTATCTTATAATTTTCATATAGATATAATATATATCTTAATATAGTATACATTTATATACGATTGACAATCGATAGCAGACGGGTTGAAATTAGAAACAAAAAATACGTCCTTAAATGATAGTATGCAAATTGTTGAATCAGCGATTGAAAAATTAAAACTCGTAAGCGGACCAATAGGAGATCTTTTAAAAAAGAAAATTCATGCAGTTACAGAAAAAAATCCAGGCTATATTGATTTTAAAACAATCAATTACATAATGAGTGACACTCTTCTAAAAATTTGGAATTATCGTCTTCTGATATTATGCGCTTCAAATATGCTCCAATTACATCAGTTGAATTTAAAAGAAATTGCAACAAATCATTTTGATAATTTAATAATTTTAATAATTTTAATTGTATTTTTTTTTAAATTTAATTACATTTTTCCCCCACATATTTGGGTGTTTTTAGCACATATTTTATAAATTATACTTCCATATATATGTACATATTTTTGTATTTTTATTACATATAAATCCGTTCCCTACAAATAACTGAATCATGAATCATAAGCCTTTATTCAATGGTTGGCTGCAGCATTAGGTTTACTATAAAATAAAAACCAAAATATGATTATTTATTATTGATAAACATTTTTTGACTTTTGAATTATTTGTTTAAATTGTATATATAATTTCCATTGCATATGATTTAATAAAATATAATGAATATTAATACCACTGCAATTGATATCTATGTGCCAAATATTATATTATATATACCAGCAAAATCAATTAAATTTTTTAAATATCTTAGAATCACTAAAATTCTTAGATAGTCACATTTCCACCAAAATATGTTATTGGTTAAAAAATAGAAAAAATTATATTGTGTTTATTAGTTTTACAATATTGTGTTTAAAGACATTTTTTAGTTTTTTGATCTTCATCTTTATGGATAGTTTCTAGAAGAACATTTGGACTAGTATGCACTGGTGTGTTGGAAGGAGGGGGGTTAAAATCAGATACTTTCCAACACTTTTCTTTTTAACTTATTTTTAATTATTATATCATTATATCAGACATTATTATTTATTAAGATAACCCATTATAAAAATGTGTTTTTTGTATTTAATTTTTCAAGGTAAGCATTATTATGAGAATTTTGGTAAACAAAACATTGTTTCGGAAGTACAGTAATATTGTTTTAATAACTGATGTTATAACTATATGAATACTTTAAAAGCTTTTTCCATCAAACTATCTGTTAACAATTATTTTAGTTCCGTTGGAGGAACTGGAACCTGCTTACATAAGTGTAATATATTATATTTCTACAATTTTTTTTATTCGGTAAATCTTATTTTTTCTGGTTTGTTGTATGTAATTTTCTTCCAAAAATGTGAATTAAATTTTAAAAAAATGATGATAAGCTTTGAAGATACATCGGCAAATGTGCAGTACGTTTAGTTTTGTTCAAAATAGTTGCCCCATAACTAAAAAATAAAAGGGTTAGACCCCATGCCTTTCCTCTTTCAAAGAGGGTTTATTTTCATAACTTAAGGTACACTAACACATTATGACGCCTGCCCGTCGCTTCCCCCCGGGGCACATTGTACATTAATTATTATACTATGTCCAAATAAATATTTTTATTCACTTAAATCTTGATCACCTACGGCACCCGTTGTTATACGCATGATTCAAGCAATCCAAGTGTTCGCTTTCGGACGCGATCTTGGATGTCAGTGCATCCCACGGGAAACCCAACTCATGAGCTATCCGCAGACAATCGATGTGACCTTTTCGAGCAGCCATATCGCATGTGCTGAACGTGTCGAAAGCGGTGCAGTTGCCGTGCAGCTTAGAGAACATTTCCAGCCTCTTGGCTTTCCCGTCAAAATAAATTTCTTTCGAGTTCTGTTTGATGGCCTCCAACAGCAACTCAAAACATCTGGAGAGTTCGATCTTGGGAAAATCCAGCTTGTTGTACATCTCCCGCTCGATCTCGTGACACGCGTGCTACGCTAACTTTGACAAATTGAACACGCCGTGCGATCCTTCGTTGGGCATTGTCGTAGATTTTTGTGTCCCAAAACCAAAACGATTATCGAATAAGAGAGTTGACGTGTTCTGTATTATGTGTTCTGATCCTACATTATTAGATTTAAACTGAAAAAAAAATACATGCTCTTTATTAGTTAATCTATACCTGGGTCAGTTTTGATACATTGTATTTAACACATCGAATATAATTTTTGCAATGGCGGACACACTTAACTCTTGACCTGCATCATTTATTATTTCTAAATCTTTCTCCCCTACCCATACCTGCATAGTGCATACGATGATCGCAAATGTCACATTTCTCAAATGTTTTTAATGTATTTAATAGCATTGGTATTTCTTCTCTCATGTCTACTTGGGTCAGTGGGTGTATTTAACATTTTAATTTATTGAATATAATTTTTGCAATGGCAGACAAATTTACTTCTTGACCTGCATCATTTATTATTTCTAAATCTTTCTCCCCTACCCATACCTGCAGACGACGATCACAAATGTAACATTTCTCAGATGTTTTTAATGTATTTAATAGCATTGGTATTTCTTCTCTCATGTCTACTTGGGTCAGTGGGTGTATTTAACATTTTAATTTATTGAATATAATTTTTGCAATAGCAGACAAATTTACTTCTTGACCTGCATCATTTATTATTTCTAAATCTTTCTCCCCTACCCATACCTGCAGACGACGATCACAAATGTAACATTTCTCAAATGTTTTTAATGTATTTTATAGCATTGGTATTTCTTTGATGATTTCTCCAATTGTTTTTTTATAAGAACTTATCAAAACCTTATCGTTATTTCTATTATTAAAAATTGTTCGACGATCATTATCACTATCACAAAAGTATTTTGTGCCTACCGAGCTATATTTTGAAATGAAGTAGTTATTTTCTTTGTTCAGATCTGCCGAAATATAACCGAAACTTAAAATATAGTACAACTCGGTATATGTATAGCAGAAATAATTTGCCCTAATGATATCAAATTCGATGGCCGTATTAACTTCCATCACATCAATCAAAATAGGGTCGTATCTAAGTTTTCTTATAACTATTCCTTCTAAAACTAATTTATTTCTACGACAACTGGTTTTCACCAGCCAATCTACTTTTGAATGAGTATGATGAACATTAGTTTAATGTTCAAAATACTCCATCAATTGTGGTTTGAATACAATTTTATCAACATAATTAAATGTACGGACCCAGGTAAATCGATTTAATAAATTGTTTAAAAATTCGAACGTATCACCCAGTTCAAGATCGGACGTACTTTGATCCGGTGATAATATTTCTGTTCGCACGTCTTCATCAAACGCATCCATGTTATTTTCATCGTCTTCTGCAATGTAATCAATGTCTTCCTCGTCTGTTGACTCCTCGTCCGTTGACTCCTCGTGTTCGTCATCCTCGATTGCAGCTTCTTCAGCAAGATGCCTAACACTTCAACACACATGAATTAAAAATAAATAAATTTAGAAAATAAAAAATGCAATTTAGACTTACAGTTCTTCGCCATGTATAGTTATCAAATCATCCGTGTCTAGTAGAGGCTCCGTGGAATCACGTACTCGCCTTGATGCAGGCATTAAAAAAAAGTACAATGCAATACATATTATTAAAGTCATTTTAAAAATATTTTGAAAAAAAATTAACTAAAAAAATTAAATCAAAAAAAAAATTGACTGCTCTTCAATACAGATATTATCTGACTGTCACACTATTCGATTGTCGCACGTTGACTGTCGCTAAACAGAATCAAGACATTTAATGTTCAACGCCATTATGATTCTTTAGGTAGGGATAACTACCTGTCCGTTTCAGTACAACGACCGAGGCGCTCTTTGATGGTGATGGTGAATGGTGATTACAATATTTTTATTATACTAATAATTGATTAATGTAAAACTTGATAGAAAACAAACCAAATTCATGCTATACAAGTTCTTTATTAATTAATGTATACTTGGGTCAGTGGGTGTATTTAACATTTTAACTTATCGAATATTATTTTTGCAATATCAGACAAACTTAATTCTTGACCTACATCATTTATTATTTCTAATTCATTCTCCCCTACCCATACATTGCAGACGACGATCGCAAATGTCACATTTCTCAAATGTTTTTAATTTATTTATTAGCATTGGTATTTCTTTGATGTATTCTCCAATTGTTTTTTTATAAGAACTTATCAAAACCTTATCGTTATTTGCATTATTAAAAATTGTTCGACAATCATTATGACTATCACAAAATAATTTTGTGATAAGAGGATCATTTATCGACCCACCTACCGAGCTATATTTTGAAACGAAGTATTTATTTTCTTTGTTTAGATCTGCCGAAATATAACCGAAACTTAAAATATAATACAACTCGGTATATGTATAGCAGAAATAATTTGCCCTAATGATATCAAATTCGATGGCCGTATTAACTTCCATCAGGTCAATCAAAATAGGGTCGTATCTAAGTTTTCTTATAATTATTCCCTTTAAAACTATTTTATTGTTACGACAGCTGGTTTTCACCAGCCAATCTATTTTTGAATGAGTATGATGAACATTAGTATAATGTTCAAAATACTCCATCAATTGTGGTTTGAATACAATTTTATCAACATAATTCAATGAACCCAGGTAAATCAATTTAATAAATTGTTTGAAAATTCGACTGTGTCACCCAGTTCAGGATCCGCCGTACTTTGAGCCGGCGAGAATATTTCTGATCGCACATCTTCATTAGAAGCATGCATGTTATTTTCATCTTCTTGATCATTTTCTTCCTCGTCGGTTGACTCCTCGTTTTCTCTCGATTGCAGCTTCTTTAGCACGCTGCCTAACACTTCAACACACATGATAAAAATAATTTTTAAAAATAAATAAATAAAAAAATAAAAAATGCAATTTAGACGTCTTACAGTTCTTTGCCATGTATAGTTATCAAATCATCTGTGTCTAGTAGAGGCTACGTGGAATCACGCTTTGATACAGGCATTAAAAAAAGTACAATACTATACATGTTATTAACGTCATTAACAAGATAAATTATTTATAAATATATTTATTTTACAAACAAGATTACTTCATCGAGGCTTCTATCGCTGGTTCGTACCCAAAAATAAAACTAATCTGTTATCTTTATAAAATATATTTCTAGTTGACTATAAATAATGCGTTTTCACAGTTTCTTTCTTTTCCACAGGATATGTTGTACAATGTACAATGTACATATATATGCGTAGTATAGGTACGATCTTATTAAAATATGTTTTAACACACGCATTTCCTCAATATTCCTCATCGCGAATTATATTAAGGTAGTTCAGTAGTTGAGTAGTTCAATTTTTGAAATTTTCATTTTTAAGTCTGAAATAACTTTTGAAAAATTAAAAAAAGTGTATTATTGATCATGATATATTTTATGGTAAGATATCAAAAATCGAGCTTCTTACGGGAACCAGATAAAAATCTCCTCTACAATTTTATTCATAGGTGTTTTTAATGTTTTTATAATTAAGCCACTCGGTAACCCGTATTATTGGAACGCGCAAACTATGTGTTATAAGAAAAACGCATAAAATAATTACGGCCGACTGGTGATGCTGCGTTTTTATTACGTTTTTTTATTACGTTTTTATTACCTATTGGTATAATGACAGGAAGTGATGATTCTAACGATTGTTCTGTTCTAAGAACACCTTTTGTAGTAAAAGCTAAACATCCAGATTTTAAGTTTAACTTTTTAATTTTTAATTTAAAGTTTTTAGTTTTCTTATTATAAACTATTGTTATGGTCTTCAGCTTTTCACACATAAAATACCAATTATTCTTAAAATATGACGCATACCACATTTATTTTTTGAACTCGGTAATGTATGTTTCACATTGTCGTGGTTTAGTTGCAGAAGTCTTCAATAATTCTGTTACACAAGTCGGATCCGACTCACCGTTGTGTATCATTTCATTAAAAGCTCAAACGAATATATCAGCTTTTTCTACACAGTTATTAAGATAAGGGCATAAGGCCATAAGCAATGCCAAAAGCATCGACCTTATTCATTTGGGCATTGGATATCATCCTCTGTAACCTAGTTATAAACATATTCAATTCGAATATATTACTTTCAATTAAATGTATTAATTCAATATCAAAAATTTCTTTTTTTTCGGCAGATAGTTCATTTTTAAAGTTATATTTAAATTGTCTTAATGAGTAACGAGCACTGTTTCTTCACAACTTCTGCCTCCACATAACACGTATCACCAACGTTTTTAAATTCATAAAAAAATAATCCTTATCGCCTACGACTCTTTTCATATCTATTAATTATCTTCTCTGGTATAAGCGAGCCAAACGTGTTTATGCTGCAATATTGTGGATTTTCCTCAGGTTTAGTCTCTTTTTCACTCATGATCTGTTAAAATAAAAATGTATAAATTAATAATATAATTTATGACAACATATAATTAATTTTTGTTTTTGAACCATTTTCAAATTTTTTTTTTAGAAAGATAGAAAAAATTATAGAAAATCATGTGTAGAATTTTATATATTTTATATATAATTTTATATATTAAGTAAATCAAGGTAAAACATAATTTAAAAATAAAAATTTGAGAATTTAAAAGTTTCTATAAATATGTTTTAAAATATATTTTACAAGACTGCTAAAGATAATACATACATAGTATATCCATGTAATATAAGAAAAAATGTTTAAAAATCAAGTAGGTGCAGTAAGCCAGCGATAAGCTTTACCATATAAATAATATTATAACCACGATGACATAACAATAATAATAATTTTATTCTTACTATTCGCAACTATACCTATATTATAATATTCCAATTTGTATTTATTTGATTAAAATTGTAAAATAAAATTTTAAAAATTAGTGGAAATAATTATCCGATTTTGACAATTTTTTTTGAACCTGTTCGAAATGTTCCAATATATTTAATTTTTTTGCTGCGAGTAAAAAAAATAACAATACCGGTAAACCTTCTATAGTTACACTCAAATACGCAACATTTTAAAAGACCCTATAGGAATTACTTTTTTAA
This sequence comes from Neotoxoptera formosana, assembly GCA_022818045.1. Classification (NCBI taxonomy): domain Eukaryota; kingdom Metazoa; phylum Arthropoda; class Insecta; order Hemiptera; family Aphididae; genus Neotoxoptera; species Neotoxoptera formosana. The sequence goes on from CM040630.1 coordinate 84,509,451, forward strand.
CTTGTTGAATATTATTACCCATAAAGAACAAAGTTTGGTTTAATGTCTCAGCAGTGTATTTGTTAGCTGCTTAAAAATCATTTAGGTTTTGATAAATAAAAAGAAACGATAATTGTACTTACAGTAATATAATAAAAATTGTGTGATATATTATCGACAGTAAAATATTATTACAAATATCATTAAAACTGTAGATAATATAAAAATATACTATGATAATTACACATGAATCATAATATGATCATTTTTTTACCATTAATAGTACAAACTACATAATATAATATAGGTACATCAGTTCCACTTAAATTAATAATAATACAACATAAAATATATTAATAAAAGTATTTATTTGCATAAACGAATTCATTTGTCTTTTCTATAGTAAGGGAGGTTATCAATTTGTCCTGTTGGTCCAGTTGTGAGTTTATTCGATTAAAAACATCTTTATTAAATTTAAGATTTTTTATTTCATTTAAGTGAATGGTTTCTGGTATGATTGGTTGATATGCATATTACAACAAGAATCATTTAAAAGAGATAATTCTATATTGGTATAATGACAGGAAGTGATGATCCTAACGATTGTTCTGTTCTAAGAACACCTTTTGTAGTAAAAGCTAAACATCCAGATTTTAAGTTTAACTTTTTAATTTTTAATTTAAAGTTTTTAGTTTTCTTATTACAAACTATTGTTATGATCGTCGTATTTTCACACATAAAATACCAATTTTTCTTAAAATATGACGCATACCACATTTATTTTTTGAACTCGGTAATGTATGTTTCACATTGTGGTGGTTTAGTTGCAGAGTTCTTCAATAATTCTGTTACACAAGTCGGATTCGACTCACCGTTGTGTATCATTTCATTAAAAGCTCAAACGAATATATCAGCTTTTTCTACACAGTTATTAAGATAAGGGCATAAGGCCATAAGCAATGCCAAAAGCATCGACCTTATTCATTTGGGCATTGGATATCATCCTCAGTAACCTAGTTTATAAACATATTCAACTCGAATATATTACTTTCAATTAAATGTATTAATTCAATATCAAAAATTTCTTTTTTTTCGGCAGATAGTTCATTTTCAAAGTTATATTTAAATTGTCTTAACGAGTAACGGGCACTGTTTCTTCACAACTTCAGCCTCCACATAACACGGATCACCAACGTTTTTAAATTTCATAAAAAAATAATCCTTATCGCCTACGACTCTTTTCATATCTTTTAATTATCTTCTCTGGTATAAGCAAGCCAAACGTGTTTATGCTGCAATATTGTGGATTTTCCTCAGGTTTAGTCTATTTTTCACTCATGATCTGTTAAAATAAAAATGTATAAATTAATAATATAATTTATGATAACATATAATAAGTTTTTGTTTTTGCACCATTTTCAAATTTTTTTTTTAGAAATATGAAAAAATTATAGAAACTCTTGTGTAGAATTTTATATATTTTATAGTAGGTAACAGTATCATTAACATTACTTATTGAACTTCTCAATTGAGCTGGCGATTGTATCACCAACCTTTTGGTCCAACCGCTTCTGTTGTTCTTGTTTGAATTTCACGATGATATATGTCATGTAATCGACACCTTTTAAACGACGTGCAGTCGAGAAACATTTGCCGAGTAACTGGAAAAACGGTCGATTGTAATAATATTATGTACATATAAAATAGATACGTCGTACGTGATATATCGTACTATAGTAAATTATTTTCTCCTTACTTTTTCGCAAACTGACGATAGCTTTGTACCGGGTTCGTCGATGTCTTCTGATATCAAGTATACAGCAGACTGACTACTTAATACGCATCCCATATGCCATCACACCACAACGAGATAAAATCGCCGTCATCCGCGTTTAATACTCTGGCCTGGACGTCCGGTAGAGCGATGATAACTTGTTCTGCCATCAGAAGCATAGTATTCTGCTTGTACATGTGATCACCTATTATAATATAATATACATAATATAGTGATTAGTGAACACTTTAATTATTAATGTTATGGAGTTGTAACATTGTAAGTAAAACGTGCAATTACAATTTTATTACCGAAAGCTCGGGACAAATTGAGATCACGATTGATAGAAGTAGATATAGGTAGTAGCTAATAGCAATTAGCAACGTTTTTTTTTACAAATTTTGTCAAAATGTAATATTTATTGCATACTGATGAAAGTCAACTATAAAGTAACTATAAGATACATATGAGTTATGACTTACGATTATATTATGTAACATTGCTTTTCACCAGTGTTAGTAGTCAACTTAAACCATAGATATAAACAGACATTTAAATGGAGAGGCATTCAAATGTTTCTACTTCCTTTATTAATAATGTCATTATGAAGTACCAAAAGAAAATAGTACGAGAAATTGATTCAAGTAACTTTAAGTCTTTAAATAATAATAATAATTATATTATATAATTTAAGCTTTTTGCAAATATAGTATTTGGATATACACACATAAACACATATTATGTAATACAAAAAATACAAAAACTTATTTAATTTCAAATGAAATTTAAAAATTATAAAAGCATAGAATTAAAATGTTATTACTCTTTTAATGGTTAAAATATTTAAAAAAAAAAATGTTTATACAAAATAAAAAATAAAAACATTATACAAGAAAACTATAACCCTAGAAATGTAATACTCCTTTGTACCTTTCAGGTGAATAAACATTTTCGCGCAAGATTAGAAAATCGAAATGGGAATTTCGCCCAAACCCAATTAATATGCATAGATTTACTAATGCAAAAACCAGCAAACTTGGATGTTTTACTCCTTATTGCCAATTAATTTTTCGACCTCAAAGATTATGGGATATGTATGGATTATTTAAAAATAGGTAAAAACCATTAACGCAAATTGTTGTGAAGTTAATAGAAATTAGGATTAGTTCATTGGAAAAAATCCGAAAATAGTCAAGCAAAAGTTTACATTTCTACACAGCTTGTATATCAAAACCTTCATGCTATGACAATTGAACAACTTATGCTGATTTTTTTTTTGATACAAAAGATTTTAAAAGGAGCTCAATCACTTTATGAATTTGTTCTAGAATCAAACCAAAATTTATTTAAAGTACCCACTAGTTATGTCAAAGTTCTTTTTTGTACTAATAGAATAAGAGATGGTAAACTGCAGTTTAATAATGCGCCAGAATTTCAAGACTGTTTAAATAATTTAGCAGATTTTTATTTTGCAATAAATAAATTTGACAAAGCTATTATATTTTATCAAAAATCATCAGGACTAATCCTGATAGTAAAATAACATTAGGTACACAAGTTGTGAGTAGCTTATAATAAGGTAATAGAAAACCAAAAAGCCATTGAAGCGTTTGAAAAGGCTTTAAGGTTAGATCCAGAATACTTTGATACTTTAAAACATTTATGGTGTGCTTATAATCATCAAGGAAAGAACACTTTATCGGTTGAAACCTTTAAAAAATGTTTGGTACTTCAACCTGATAATTTTGATATTAATTACGAATTGGCTATGATTAACTTCAACATTCTCAACAATTTCCAAGAAGCAGAAATGTAGTTAAAAAAATGTATAGTGATAAATTCAGAAAAAAAAATCTATATAAGCATCTTTTCTCGGTATACACAAAGTTAAAAAAATATGTCAAAAGACAATGATCACCTAAACGCAAAAAGTGCATATATTGGTGCTTTATAGAAAAGAATGCAATGTGTCATTGGAAACTTGGACTTGTGATGTACAATCTAAGTGATTTAGATTTGGCTTTAAACAGGTAATAATTAATTAACATAGTAGTCATTAAATGTTTGTCTTAAATAATAATGGTATTTATTGGTGTCTGGGTAAACTAAGTTAAAACATTTACATTTTGAGTATGAGTTTCTCTACAAAGAAAATACATTGTTAAACAAATTAATTGTATCAAAATCATTTTCTCAATACTAGTTACTCATAATTTATATAACTTGTAAGTAGAAATTAAAAAAAAATTGAGCGTAGGTCTATAATAGTTTTTTATAAATGTCTAAAGTTAAAAATACTTAAAAATCACCTACATTTGCAGTTTTTTTTGATTATGAAATTCATAAAAAATGTTCTGTTTAAATCTAAGATTTGAAAATTCAACACACTTTTCTTCATTAATTTATCTACCTTTCATAAAAACCTAAAAAATTACCTGAAAGTCAAACTATAATTTTATGAGCGTTTGAAATTAGACATTAGATATTCAAATTTAATACAAAGTTCCTCATAAGTTGTTTTAATAGCAGTTCAAAAATAATTTATAAGCACAAATTTTTTTAAGTATTTTAAATTCAAATTATGATCAAAATTCATCAAAATCTTGAATTTTTACAAATTGTTTTGATGTTAAAAATGTATAAAATAATCAGTTTTTATATCTAAGGATTGAAAAGTTAACAAGTATTTAATAGTAGAACCAAAAGTTACATTTATATTTTTTTACATTTATTAATTGAATAGCAATAATATCATAAAATACACTTAGTTATGTAGGATGATAGACTGTCTCCGCTCAGAGTCTTTTTTTGTATACAAAGATTTTATATCATTAAATTCAAATTTAACACATCCATTACAATTTACAGGGACCCACTGGACTTGTTTATTATACATTTTACGTATATAATACATCTAAATTTCTGATTCATAATACAATGAGACAAATATTATTACATAGATGACACAATAGAATTTGAATATTTATTATTATGGTTCAGTTACCCGTGAGTTAATTAAATATTTTTCAACAGGTATAAAAAAACCATTTTTTTGAAACTAACATTTGGAAAAGCCTACTCCGATTGTGCAGTAATATTCGAAATAAAAGGTAACCATGCTTAAGCCAAAGAGTACTACCAAGCTGCTCTTCAACATCAATCTGTCATTGCAATTTAGAGAACATGTTGGATCTTCAGCATAAAGTATGCAAACTGGATGAACTTATAAAAGCTTTGGAAATTGACAATGAATTAGTTGAAATAAAAGAACAAATTGAGTAATAAAATATTAAAAACAAAATATGTTGACTCTTTTTGAGTTATTTTAAGGCTTAAGTAAACTTTTGATTTTGATTTGTTTTTTTTTCTATTGTCAATAAAAAAAGTTTTTGCTCGTCAAGGTTGAAAATTTATTTTTATTAATTAATAAAAACATAATATGTATTATATGTAGTTATGCATAACTTTTGGGTTTTATTTATTATTAATTTTATTGTTGTCGATAAAAATTGATATCTGGTTAAAACACTTGAAAATGTAATACAAGGTTCCTCATCAGTGGCGCAACCAGGGGGGGGGTCCCCGGGTCTGGACCCCTCCTTGAACTGTGTGCCGTATCTATCTAAAACAATAAAAATGTTTGATAAAAATGAATAATTGATTCGATTTAGTACTGAGCTTCTGTGATATTATGACAAGGCTGGGCATTAACGAGTTAATAAGTTAAAAGTTAAGTATTTTTAACTTATTAACTTAACTTACTAGTTCACTGTTTTAATTAACTTAACTTTAACTTAACACATTTGTATCTACGTTAACTTAAAATTAACTTATATTATTTGAATATTTCCAATTAAGTTAGTTTTGAATTTTCAGACATTTTCCAGAAAAATAATATTTATATAATTTATAAGTTCATAGAATATAAAAAATATTATTAGGAAAAAAAGGTGTATTTACAAAGAATTTTGTATATATTTTTATTAATAAAAACTAATGTCGTTAGTTTTAATTTTTATATACGTCATATAATATGGGCTGCATACATAAAAATAATATTATTTTTCTTTTTATTATTAACTTAATTTATTAATTGAAGTTAAGTTAATAATATTTGTTAACTTAGTTTAAACTTAATTGGTGTTTTAAAATTGTCTATTAATTTAACTTTTAATTTAATTGAAAAAAAATACTTAACTTAACTTAATTGAGTTAAAAAATATCATTAACTTGCCCAGCCTTGTATTATGATAATAAAAAAGCATGATATCGAGTAAAGCTAATCAACTGCTTTTGGCATTACAATCTTCTGAATTTAATGTAGCCCTTGGTATTCTCAATTACATTTTTCAATATACAGTCTCTTTGTAAATATTTACAAAATAAAAATATTGATTTAGTGGAAGCTGTTGAACATATTAATCTGGTAAAAAATCAATTGAGTTTTATTAGGGTAAACGCCACTGCCGAATTTTAACAAACTATTTGTTGAGATCGATAAAAGATTAAATGATTTTGAACTTTCTATTGAAATGCCTAGAATAGCTAAGCGTCAAAAAACCGAGCTAATATTCCACAAAAAATCCCGAAGAATATTTTTAGAGCTTTTTTGCCAATTTCACCGTGAATTTTTTCAACCTGAATCCAAAATTCATTTATTAATGAAACATTTTTGTATTTTAATAAAAGAGTTCGATTGTTTCGTATTTCAGCGAGCTCTTCTTCTTTTTCAAGGCTAAATTCAGTTAAACATATATTTTCATACCAAGTAAATCGCATAGCTAAATAACTAATAATATATATAAACGTATTTTATTTAAACCAGTAAAACTAGAACTACCTTGATTTGATTCACCAGATATTGATTCAATATTATGGTTAGTGAAATTTTGTCTTTATTAAATTTTCGTTTTTTAACAATAAATTTATCCATTATTTTAACTAAAATTTAATTATATAAAATTATAAAATATCTAGACACGACTGAAAATATATATGTTTCGCAATGATGACCAAAACCAGACTGATTGTACGGAAATTTTTAGTATACCTATATTATTAAATTACTATTGTCGATACATGTTTTACAAAAATTAAGATAAGATAAAAGCACAAGACATCGAAGGGATAGCAATGAAACTGGTATATGAACATTAAAATAGATCGAACATCGTAATATATTTCTACAAAATATATGAAACACGATAGGTTTTATATTATTATAGTCCGTTTTATTACTCACAAGTCACAATGCTATATTTTTTAATGAAATTGTTTTTTTCTAAAAAAATATTTCAAATAATTTCGCGGCACCCTAAAAAAATTTCGCGGCACCCTGGTTGGGAATCTCTGGCCTATACAGCTATACCTATAGGCTATAATATAGTATGTATCTGTTGCAAATTAAGGGATGTGTAGCAAACCCAAACCTTATTGTACCTAATTAATAATTATTACCAATATATTATACTATACCTAATATAGATTATACATATCATTAGAGCCAAAATTTGTAGGACATAAGCGCCAATATTATATTATATACCCGTTATACCCAACACAAACGCTAAAGGTACATATCATATACATCGTTTGATTTTTTCGATTTTATAAAAAAAAAAAATTTAATATCTGTTAGTCCTATCTAACCTACCTAGGATTTTGTCGAATTTCGTACGATACTACTTTTTTTTTTCGTATCTCATTTTGGCGCTTATGTCTTCTACCGAAAAAAATTATTATCAAGTCAAAAAACGGTGTAAGCGTTTAATCTAATCCAGAGGCGTCATTTCAACTTTTTTATTGTTGGTGCAAACATTTTTGCAGGCCATTTCTAATCATTATCAGGCCACATAGAAAACTTGTTTTTTTTTGTGGTGAGGGGGGCAGTCAAGTGAGACAAACACTTTAAAATATTTGTATAATTTATTTAATATAACATCACTTTAGTATACAAATGAAATATTACAATATTGTTACTATTTTTTCCAAACTATGTGTAGGTACTTTTAATGTATTGATATTTATATTGTGGATACCAGTGGTATTTACACTTGCCCACTTGGTAAATTAATTTATGGGTATAAAACACCTTAATAATAAAATAATTAACCAGTACCTATTGTAGTAATGCAAAAATAGGTTGCGCACACAATATGTATATATTTATCTCTTTTCATTTACATGTGATTTACTATATGTACATATTGTGCACGCACTCTAGATTACTACCTTCTTATATGTGTACAGGTATACACACACAAGTGTATATACACATGTTTACATATAAGGATTTGATTATGTATTAAATCAACTTACCCTACTTTGACTGAATGCTTACCAGGTACTTGATGGATGAAAGAAGGAGAAATAGGTTTAATATTAATTTACTTATAATTTGATATCAATTGACAACACAACTATTATATTAGAACTATTTAATAAAACACACTTAATAATAGAGACATGTAAATATTACAAACAAACATATATTATATGGCTCACCACGTATGTTCTGTCCCCGAGGGTGTACGCAGGGAGAGTGTTGTTGTTGTGTTGATCGAGGCGATGGTCGATGGATATCGTCCGAGTACAGATGGGAGACATTTATGTATGAAGGACATAATAATATATGACCACAGATGTTTATTATAATAATAAGCATCTGTGTGACTGTGTTTTATATAATATTATAATATATATTATGCTGAGGAACATGATGACCAGGGCTCGGGACTTAATGCATTTGCATATTTGTTCGGGAAGTAAATAGAATAAATCTGATCCGGTACAAATTTGTGTTGTGGTGTTTGGAGTTTAAGTTTAAAAGTTTATTGTGCATATGTTTGCATATTTTGGAATTTTTTTCTACAAATGCATATTTTTAAGATTTATTGATTTTATTGCATATTTCAAAATAATTTTTGATTATTTACTCTTAAATCATATTTTTAGTACATTAATCAATTTTATCTACATGATTTTGTCGGCAATAATACCGATTAGGTGATAATCAATAGCATTACGGGGAACCCATTTTATTTTTATTTTTGAAGACAATATTATTTTTATTTAATCTGTCTTTTACAGTATTATTTTGTTTGCCAGTAGTCAGTACACAGTGATCGACGGACTACGATCGTTATCGTGTCGTCAATCGTTGTCGTGTTTCGTATTTTTGTGGTATAATATGCCAAAAGAAAAAAAACACAAATTAGTCGGTTGAAAAGTTTCATTCTGGAATTTGGGGATAATGTGTTTTCCGGCTGACGGAAAGAATTTTATTTTGCAAAATATGTATGTGAAATAAAAGAAGAATATGAGCGGCGATCTAGTGTAATTTATACAACATATACAAACAGTTAAATATGTGAAAATGATTAAACGGAGGAAAATGTTCAATACAAGAACCCAACAAATGATTACACAAACTAATACAACTAAACTTTTTTCAACTATTTAGTAATATAGTATGTATAAAATATAAATTTTTAGTAATATGTACAAGATATGTTTTTTTAAAAATTAAATTTGAATAAGTATGTATTTTTTAATTAAAAATAAATGCATATTAAAGCGCATATTTTGATATTTTTTGGTGCATATGTATGCGGATATTTTTAAGATTTTAAGCACATAAAGTCCCGAGCCCTGATGATGATAATACTCTTCTGTATTATTCAGTTATGAAGAGTGGCTATCATTACACTATACTTTATTTTCTCCCTACACACTCGAAATATATAATATAGCTAGCTTAATAAAACCTACAATTTATTTTATGGGTACCCTCGCTCACAATGGCTCAATATTCAGATATACAGTCCACTTAATTCATATTTCTACATTTTTCCATTTGCAATTTGAATTTTACAACTTAAATATTATCTATGCACTCATTCTTATAATATAACACAATTTTATTTTTATTTTGTGTTATATATTTATTTTATTCAATTTTGAATGGAGGCATTCAAATGTTTCTACTTCCTTTATTAATAATGTCATTATGAAGTACCACAAGGAAATAGTGCGGGAAAATGATTCAAGTAACTTTAAGTCTTTAAAATAATAATAATAATTATATTATATAATTTACGCTTTTGGCACATATAGTATTCGGACATACACACATAAACACATATATAATACAAAAAATACAAAAACTTATTTCATTTCAAATAAAATTAAAAATTATAAAAGCATAGAATATAAAATGTTATTACTCTTTTAATGGTGACAATATTTTAAAAAAAATGTTTATACAAAATAAAAAATAAAAACATTCTACAAGAAAACTATAACCCTAGAAATGTAATACTCCTTTGTACCTTTCAGGTGAATAAACATTTTCGCGCAAGATTAGAAAATCGAAATTGGAAAAAGTTTACATTTCTACACAGCTTGTATATCAAAACCTTCCCGCTATGACAATTGAACAACTTATGCTGATTTTTTTTTTGTTACAAAAGATTTTAAAGGAACACAATCACTTTATGAATTAGTTCTAGAATCAAACCAAAATTTATTTAAAGTACCCACTAGTTATGTCAAAGTTCTTTTTTGTACTAATAGAATAAGAGATGGTAAACTGCAGTTTAATAATTGCGCCAGAATTTCAAGACTGTTTAAATAATTTAGCAGATTTTTTTATTTTGCAATAAATAAATTTGACAAAGCTATTATATCAAAACCTTCACGCTATGACAATTTGAACAACTTATGCTGATTTTTTTTTTTGATACAAAAGATTTTAAAGGAACTCAATCACTTTATGAATTTGTTCTAGAATCAAACCAAAATTTATTTAAAGTACCCACTAGTTATGTCAAAGTTCTTTTTTGTACTAATAGAATAAGAGATGGTTAAACTGCAGTTTAATAATGCACCAGAATTTCAAGACTGTTTAAATAATTTAGCAGATTTTATTTTGCAATAAATTTGACAAAGCTATTATATTTATATCAAAATCATCAGGGACTAATCCTGATATTAAAATAACATTAGGTACACAATTTGTGAGTAGCTTATAATTAGGTAATGGAACACCAAAAAAGTTTGAAGCGTTTGAAAAGGTTTTAAGGTTAGATCCAGACTTCTTTGATACTTAAAACATTTATGGTGTGCTTATAATCATCAAGGAAAGAACACTTTATATATTAAGAATATAGATTAGAAAATTCGAAATGGGAATTCGTCCAAACCCCAAGAAATATGTATCATGAGTTACTAATGCAATACAATATATTGTATTATAATAGTGTTCATCAATTTCTTTAATCTGTTGTTTTCAAAAGATATAAAAATACCAAAGACAAAGAAAATTAAAAAGAAAAGTTACATCAATTAAAAAAAAAACAGATACTTAGTCATTTAAAAAGGAACAATTTGAAAAAAATCTTTGTGGACAACATATATACTCTATTCGTCGAAAGAAAGGTATTGTTTCCGAGCATTGCCGACCGAGCTCTACACTATTACAATCAATCATTGATGATGTATCGCGACTGCTGTGCCTCGCTAGTTCCCAGTGACTCTCAATGTGAGATAGCAAGGCACAGGCAGTCGTTTCACGTTGTGATACATTTTCAAATAATCAATTTGCATCAGTATGAAGCTCATTAGGCATGTGTGAAACGGTACTATTCTTTGGTGGAATAGAGTATGATGTTTTAAGCAAACCTTCTTTCAATTGTTACTTTCTAGAGGTCTTAATAACTGTTTTTTCTTTACTTGATGCAATATTATTATAAATTTCTTGTCTTAAGTATTTAGATCCTCCTGAAAACCACACATTAAAAAAGTTGATGAATGCTATCCTAATGCAATACATTGTTGAACACCGACGTGTTTGTCAATCTCTGTCTCTCTTCTTAAAATGACTTATGGCATAACATCAATTTTGGATGCCGTAATATCTGAATGAATTTAATTTCCCAATATGTTATTCATTTAAGGTATAAAGAAATGAAACATTTCTAAGGTTTACGTGAACAACTAAAAACCAACGTTCCAATTCATAAGTTTGGATATTCCAATTAAACTTCTTATCCCGTTATTCTTTCACTTTGTCAAAAACTTACGTCGTATGTTGGCCATATCTCTGTTCTTTTTATTTCTTCCGATTATCCCTTGACATTTGACATATAATCCTCGGTATGTTTGTCGATGTTGCGCATCAGTTCTTCAACTTTCGAGTCCGAGTGTAGTTTCGCAGCTGGAACTCAACAGGAAGGTTATCCAAACCTAAAACATCACTCGGTTTAGTATTTCGTTGAAATGCAAGCCGAAAAAGAACTTACCGTCCAGATAGCGTGTTCCAAGTATAAACGCCTTAAAGCATGATTGTTATTTAATAATTCAACCGAGCATTTTGGTAGACAAAAAAAACACACTTGTGAGTTGTGAACAACAGTCAACGACAATCTGGAATATTCGTGTGGGTACAGTATATTGTGGCAGTACTTGTTTGTTAGCGTACGTGCAACAAGTTCTTGTGGAAGGAACGAATGTGATGGGTCGGTATGATAAAATTTTAATGGCGGCGGTCACGAGGTTTCGGCGTGACGGACGGGGCGCGTCGTACGAGTGTCGAGAGAACAAAAAGGACGGAAAAAGTGCAAATGTCGGCAAAACGCAAAAGCAACCGGTTGGCAGTTACCGGTCTTGCGTCTAGACGCGGTGACCACGTGGCCGGCGGCCGCCCCCAAAAGCCACTGTGACCAACAGTCTTACAATGCTACCGACCCGTAGCCCGAGGGTAAACGATGTGGTGACGGTTCATCACAATATTATATCAACCACCAGGCACCGCCTCAGCATTCGAAGGCCGGTTACATTCATTATTTCCAGTAGTGATGCATTAAAGAATATTGAAAATATTGAATATTTGAATTTTGAACATCATACTATTGATTATGGATAGTATAGATGGCCAGTTGGCCAGTAAGTTTACTGGCCGTGATTATGAATTTACACTACCTGTTAGTTAATTTATTGACAAAGTAGATAGCGTTAATAGTCGAAATAAAAATAATAATTCAGATGGCGAATAATAATATAATTTTACCATTGGTTAAGTAAACAATTTGCTTGTAATGTAATGTTGTACAGCGCCGTCGTATGCTGGCCGCCCATATTTTTCCTCTTCCATGCAACCGGTCCAGTGAGCCGCGCATCGGTTGCCAATCGCTATTTGAACAGTGTGCGTGGTATTGTGGAGGTAATATATTATAATACATATTATGTTATACGCGCCGCCGCCCGCATTTTTGCTGGCCGCCCATATTTTCCCTTCCATGTAACATTGCAACCGGACCGGCGAGCCGCGCGTCAGTTGCAAAATATTGCAATCGCTATTCGCGATGCGATCGCGAATTGTGGAGGTAACCGTAACACCGACTCGTTCCGCGAGTATATACTAGTCGGTCTACAAGCATTTATTTGTACGTAAGTCTCTCGGTAGTCCTTACACTGAAAACCGACAGCAAAATTATCCTGAGTTTACTGAGTTCTCTAATTCGAGCTAATGAGGCCATTACATAATAATTTAACACATACCCTTTAAAACCATATTTTCATGTTCAAATTATTGCTGTTAGTGCAGGACACAAATAAACTCCAAATTATATCGTTCAACATTCAACCAAAACTGTTTCCTACCGGAAAGCGTTAAGTAACAATAAACTATTTGTTTTCAACTATTTCAGAACAACATAATATGATCGATGGCGTTAGGTGTGAAAGTTGTCAAACTTATTGTCCTCGTACACAAATATTACACATATAAAGACAATATATAGACAAGATATTATAGACCAGTGTTTCCCAACCGGGTCTCCGTGGGCCAGTCATAGGTGGTCCGCGGTACCTTTTCTTCGTTTTCTATTTACCAATTATTTTTTTTTTTTATTAAACAGCGAAAAATATTTTATTTCACAAGTATTTTCCACTTTTATAAGTGTGTAGGTATCGAGAGGTAATAAATTATACTATTATCGCTTTATTATTATCGTAAAGTTTAAAGATTAGGTATATTTAATAGTACAGTATAATAATAAAAATTACAATTTTTCTATAAATTTTTTGTATTTTTGTTAATTAGCAAAAAAAAAAAATGTATTAATATAGTTTGAGTAAAATTGAGGTGGTCCGCGACCTATATAATATTGTCGAAGTGGTCCGTGGTGGTAAAAAGGTGGGGAAACACTGTTATAGACAATGCAAATAAATTTATATTTTTACAAATGCCAACTATGGTCAGACCCAACCACAAAAATCAAATGACCTAAATTAAAAATGAATTACCAACACCGACATTAACAATTTGCAGAAAAAATGTATAAGTTGCAATCGGTACAATGTCAGTGTATACATTATACAATACTATCATTCGTCAAAGTAATAAATGGGTTAGATGCGAATTCATGCGATGATACAAAAATGTATTATAAAACGATGGCTTTGTGGAGCTAAAGATGTTTACATAATACATTATCGTTTTCCAGGAACAATCACAAGCTAAAGATGTTTTAGGTTAAGTTTGATTTTTTTCATTTTCGTGTTATACAATCACTTTTACAATAAAAAAAATATAATAGTAATGACTAATAACGTTTATCAACGTTGTGCGGGCAGCTCGTTCAAAGCTTTTGCTCTGTGTACAAAGAGAGTACCTACTACCTAACCTTATGGCTTATACTCTATCTCTATTCAGAATTTCAAGAATAAACCTTGCCCACTCGATCGACGAAAAACTCGTCGAGTTCGCGCATGTCTGTTGCCACAGGCAGCGCTGATGTCGGTTGTGCAGCCCGCCGCCGACGTGCCGTAACCTACTCCTCCATGGGACGAACACACGAACACATGTCGAACGCGTTCAAATCTCGAGTTAACTGATCGTCGGAATATTAATTCGAACATTTTTTCACGATTTAATTCTCCCTGCGCCTATAGTGTTGACTGTTTACTAAATCCTCTGTCCGCTTTTTAGTTTCACTCGACCACGTCTTCGCGCGCCGACGAGAAAAGGTTTTTATTTCGTAAAACACACACCACTCGTCCGTCCGTATACCGAACATGTCGACCAAACAAAAAAGTGTGCGTTTTGGGATCCGGAAATTGGTATGTATACCGTTGTTACTCTCGTGATTATATTTTATACGCCGAACGGAACACTTTCCGTTGACCAAACGAAAATTTCTTTCAGGTCTATCCACGTTTAATCCGTTTATAAAAAAGAGATTGGTAGAATATTTTCACTAGCTTTTCATGATTGCATGTTTAAAATATTGTTGTCTTGTTGTGATCGATGAAACAACTGATAATAAGTCACGGATTGTGTTGGTTTTTCGGCCTTCAATAGATAATAATTATCCGTGTTTTGATTAAACCGAAATATATTATTTAAAAATTTTATTTTTTTTAATTAAAATGTTTGACTTACCTACCCAACTATAATATTATTGCAAATTTATGAAAATCACTCTTTAAAGGTCAGTCATAAGTACTCTGTGGTGGGTTTAGTATGGGGGTACAATTTCGAGGTTATTGTTGTTTTGTTGAAAAAAAATATAAAAAAATATGTGTGGTGGGGGTTGGGGGGGGTGGGTACTTTATCTTTGGTTGTTTTTTTGTGTGTTTTTGGTGTTATAGATTTGTTTTTGGTGTTGGTAGTTGTGTGATGTTTTGTTCGCTAATTAGTTTTTCTTGCATGACTTTGTGTTTATTTTTTCGGTGACGTTTTGTTTGATTTTATGGCATAATGACACAAATAATTATTTGTTTGATAGAAGTTGTTTTATATATACTCACTTTTCTACTAATGCATTCAAGTAATAATTTATAAATGTATGGTAGGTATGGTAGAAAGAAATAATTGTATCTTTATATTTGTTTCCCCCCCCCCCCCCCCCCTTTCTAATACAAATAAATATCAAGTGTTATCACAATATTCAAAATAAACGGTTTGTTAGTTTTTTATACTTACATTATATGTTATTTTTGATTTTAAGAAACAATTGTTCTCAAGAATAATCCTGCTTATGGTATTAGGTTATGGAAAATATTTCACTATATAGCCCATTTACATACTTATATTATTCTCAGCTTTAAAAATCTATTTTAATTCTGTAATCAATGTTTTAAAGTATTTATTTTAAAAAACATCAAAGCTTTGCAAAATTGATTGTACACAATTCAACATATTAAACAATAATTTAAACATTAAATACAATGACTTAAACTACATTAATTATGTACTTAGAGGATAGCTCTCTAGAGTTGACGACACATATCAAAAAAAATAATTCTACTAATAATGCGTTTGATAACAGTTTTTATAATTTGTCATTTATACTCAATTGTTTAGGGTTCATGCAATACGACAAAAGTAAATGCTATCAAAATACAGTTCGTTTTGGGATTCATTTGAATTCTTGCTAGTGTAAGAATGTTTATGGGTTCACTTATGAAGTAAATGCGTTGAAGGAGATAAAAAGATTATGACTGACATTAATTAACACCCACTCATCTGTACTGAATAACATTGATGAGTATTTATCCGGGAATACTAATCCCTTGAGAACGGTGGTAAGGAATTTTTCGTTAGAATCGAATCATATATCGTCGTATTTACGTAGTGGGTAACTTATTGTTATAGTTCTTTAAATCTTATTTTAATTTGTAGTTTATTATAATCAAAATCAACTAACCTGGGCTTCTTACCAGTATGTCTTTTACAAATATAACAAAAAGGTAGAAAAATCAATAAATGTTTTTATCCGATTTAAAAAAATTATATTATATTGTCCAACACGATTTAAACAATATTAAACATCTGATAGATAACTTATCTGCTGTTATCCTTACTAATGCAGAGGTTCCCAAAACTGTGGGGTCGCGATTATATTGTTAGTGGGTCGCGATGTCGGTTTATTGAAATAATACCTCTTATTTTAATCACTCTCTTACTTTTTGGTTGTTGCTTCAAATTCAGTTTTATCATCAATCGTTATCTGTGCGTGTGACGATTACGAGTTTACAGCGACCCGAGTCCAGAACATCTGACGCAATTTGAATAATAGTTTATTGAAAAGATAATGATTTATCTGAACACAAAATTAATAGGTTTACCTGCATGTACGTCAAAAATTTGATTACCTATTTTCAGTAGACACGCGGCACATTCGAATTCGTTACAACGTAGTTATTTATTCTTAATTTTTACTTTTTTCTCAAATAAATTCCTTCATTTTTTTTGTATCATTTGTACAATTATGACAACAATGGTTAAACAAAAAAGTCCATGACTCGGAATTTTTTGTCATAAGCAACTGATTTACTATAAACAGCAAAAAATGCTGATTATTGTGGGTCGCCAAATATTTTAAAAATTTGGGTCGTTACAATAAAAAGTTTGGGAACCTCTGTACTAATGTGTTTAGTTGAAGCAAACGGCAGGACATTTAATTCAAATGCCATATATGCTACCTATATATGCTACAGTAGACATATCTGTGGGCTATCGATAATTGGCTGATAATAACTTCAAACAGTTAGCAATCCTAGTTTATTGCTTAGGTACATATATTGATGCACCTATTGGCCATTGAGTAATTCTGATAATTCAGGCAAAGTTATAAAGTGAATTATGCAGATAAGTAAAATAATTTTTTGATTGATTTAACTTGCACTTTTAAATAAACTAAATTAAGGATTATTTATAATAAATATTTATTTGCGTGTTTATAAAATGGATAAATAACTATATTATACATTTTATTTCCTACATTTGATACCTATCTTATTTTTAATTTAAATACGTATATGTAATGTAATAGGTATATATTAGTTATAATATAAACATGTAGATAATTAAATTTACATAGATAGTGAAGGAATTGTTTGTTATGTATTTTTTTTTGAACAGTAGTATGTAAAAATATGGACAATCACATGGATTAAGGGCATTTTAGTTATTTTCAATGTCCATTTAATTTTTTTAATCATATTTATTTGACTTACTTACCCAATGCTTGGCAATACAAAATGTTACTATTTATCATATAGTTGTAATGTGCGCAGTTATTGTTACAATTATATTTAGGTTCTAAAATTAAATCAATACGTTTTGTACTTATCTACTAGATACTATTAATTCATAAGTTAGAAATAAAATTTTTAGTAATAAACAATTTTTTTTTTAATTATGTTAATTTAATATTAAGAGATATAATCTAATTAGTTAAATCTATTAAATAATTATTGACTAAATAATGTTAAGTAGTAATGTTCTCTATAAAATAAGAGTTTTTGTTAATAAATTTAGTTTAGAATACTTAGTGTTAATTAAAATCTTCACCTCAACCTTGTTAAATTTAATAGTTACAAAACCGTTTAACTTGTAATAAATAGTCAAGATTTAGTTATAATTAACTTGTTGAGAAAATTATGTTACTTTCAAAATTAATTAGGTTATTGCATATTTCGACCAAACTTTACTTTATTTAAAAATTGATTAAAAACTGTTAAGAATATTTAATAAGTCAAAACAATTTTTTGGTTGCTGTTAGATGATGCTGGGCTGAAAGGGCAGCCAAAGTACGCCGATATTTTAGTGTTTTTGTAGTCCACATCAATTCATACCCAGGAAGTGTGGTTCTATTCTTGAAGGGTCCCATAAAAACCTACTTACTATGGCACTTTCTTTAGTTTAAAGTATTTTTTTTTTATTTTTCTGATAATATGTTAATACATTGTTATTCATAACATTTGTTTATGTTATTTGTATATTTTAAAGGAATTTAATGTATCAAAAAGTGGTGAAATATCTCTGGTTTCACAAATTATCCAAAAACATTTAAAAATTGATAGTCTCTGTACTAATGGGTGCCAATTTTAGGCCAATGAAATTTGCTGATGAAATAAATTTAGTGAAAACCACGATTGGTACATTGCTTATGTTTAAATCTGTCAGATTTATATTAACAAATAGTTTTATTCTAGGATGTAGAAATAAAGAAATTGGACAAGTTCTTAAAGTTGTAATCCAGACTGACTATTTCCATGTTTCGGTTGATTGATTGTATGTTGAACGCTGTTGATAGCTTGTAGTTGGCTCTAATGGGTATTAAAGATGAAATAAAACTTGATAATTAATTTTTTATATTATAATATATATTGATGTTAATGTTTTGTATTTGTTCGTTTATATATTCGTGGCTGTTGGAGTAGGTTTTGTTGATGGTTATGGAAATTAGGAGATCAACCACTAAAGCAGCCATAATACGTATTAGGTCTTATGGAAATTATTAAATTTGTTGATTACATTATACTCTATGGTTGTCGAATTTGGTACATTCCCTAGAGTCATGTGTGTTGTACTGATTTAATTAACATGCATGCTATGGTGGACGTAATAGAAACATATATGAAGCCTTATGTGACATCAAAAATAAGTAAATAAAACCCTATATACAATTTTAATTTTTTACTTACACTCTGAGGTAACTTAACCTAATATATTATCAAATTTTGCAATTGTGTATTAGAAGATATTTTGAGCTAAAACCCAATTTTTTTTTTTACCTGTAAAGCTGATTCCCAGTAAAATTGTTTATGATAAGTATTTACATTTCTTGTAATTCTGGAATTTATTGTCATGTTTCTGTTTCATTCAAAATGTAGAATCCTGATTACATTTTTCTATAATTCCAACATTTCATCTTACTATTGCCTTTTATAGTTTTTAATATATTAATTTTATCATAATCGTCTGCCCATATTTAGCTGATTCAAAAGTTCTTATTGCTTGTGTAGAATTATTGGACAATTGCTCAATTGCTATTCCCATTCCATTTTCATTAGTCATTAATTAAAATATTAGCTTGTGATGATAGTGTTATTCTTGAATGGTTATTTTGTTTTACAAACAAAAGACATTTAATTCATGTTTTCATCAAGAGTTTAAAGTTAATAAAAATAAAAATATATATAATAACCATATGCCCTATAATGAACAAATTTAATAAAAAAAAAAAAATGGTCAATTATATAATTATTAACAAATTTAATATCATAATTCCATTATCTATGATTTAAAAATGTTAATCGTTATTTTCCAATAATATTTAATGAAATGTGTATGAATTGGAATAATTTGTATGTTGAGTGTAAATACCTGGACAACATGAATAGGACAACAATATTATTGAATAAAATCTCTTATGATCAATAAATATTTAATTTATTTTCTATTTTCTATTTAATATATTTTAATTTATTAGTTCTTTTGGAGAAGTCGAAAATGAATTGTTTAAATGAAAAAAAAATTTCACGGACCAATTGTAGCTGCTGAAGTATATAACTTTAATGCCTCAAAAGTAAAAATATGGAAAAAGAGTAAGATTATGTTTATTATATCTTTTAAAGAAATATTTTATACCCTTAAAATCTATTTTTTTCAGTTCGTCCCATTGTTTTTAAACAAACCTGTTCATTAAAATTTCTGTATGGCGGAATGAAGACCTAGGTGATTTAATTGAACAAATTAATTGAAATAGCGTCAACGTAAGTTATATTTAAATATTTTTGATTCACCAAAACATAAATTATAGACATAACAATAATTTTAAATGGCATCTTATTATGATTATTTTTTTTTTTTAAAAGGGTGCGAAATTTTGTTTAAAAATGTATAAAATAAAAATATTTTAAGTATAATGGATTAGATATAAAAATGGTGTGTTACAAACACAGCTTATAAGGAAGCAATACTCATAAGTACAGCCCGGGTAAAATATAATGTATGTTTATTTTTAATAAGTTATGATCTTTTAATCATACAATTTATTATTATCTCTTATATGTAAATTGTGAGTGTATTTATGCTACAATTGTAAAAGTTATTTTTCATTGTAATATTATTTACTGTTTATTTTTAATTTAAATATTTAGAATTAGACTTTTTATTTTATGTTCACTATCATTATGATTTAAATTGACTGTTGGGAGTTTAAACTAATTTTTATTAATTGGAATGTGTTTAACTTTTAATAATAGAACTTTCGCAATGTTATTGTGTAAAATTATATTTTCAAGTAATCTAATTTTTATTTTTTACTGCCTATAATATGTATGTGTTGATGAAAAAGCTAAAGATTTGCTGAATTAGATAGTTCTTAAACTAATAGAGTATCGTTTACAGAACGATAGTATCAATTGTGGACTGTTTGTGTTGTATTATTCTAGTGCATATAATCCAATGTTTATTTAAAGCTTTTCGAGGGAAGTAAGGAAGTTAATATGAGTAATTAAAGAAATGAATTGTAACATCAATGTTTGATGTACTCCAACATCAGTGAAAGATTTATTCTATGTGCACAAAATAGGAAAGTAAACTTTAATTGGCTTACAATAAATGTCAGTAAAAAGTTCATAATGTATGTGAAGAAAAAAAAATGACAAATGACGGAAAAATGAAAATTTCACATTTATTTTATGCAATAGGTTTATTAATTAAGTACTTATTTTATAATCTTATACTAAGTTATAACATTCAACTCTCCAACTAATTCATATCTTCAAAACTAGACACTAAATTGTTAAAATGTTTAATTTTAAATAACAAATTAATTTTTTTTAAAACTTAACTTTATTTCTTATTTACTTCAGAATGTTACAAGTTAAATTTATTGTTTATTCAATATTAACTTCTTACTTGCCATTTTCGTGTTCACTTAACATAACTTATCTTAAGTTACCTAATTAAATTCATTAACTTGTCAACCTTTGCAAAAATTAGTGTTAACTCCACCATTGATGGTCCTCAGTCCGTATAAAAAGGAGGAAGGGCGCTATACTTTTTTTTTTTGTAATTTTGATTAAATTTATAATGTTTGTTTTGGTTCAATAGAATTGAAAGTAATGTATTGTTCTTTGAAAATTTAAAATTGGTTTTTAACTGTAATATATATATATATTAAGTTTTTCTAAAAAAAATTTTAAATTATAAAATTGCTGAAGTAGTAACTAATTTTCATAGCAGAGAGAGCTGTGGGCCTGAACATATTTAAATTGCAAAGAAACATATAACCAGGTCAGACATTCAGTGTATATCTTAATATGTATAAATAAAAATTTTAAATATTTAAATATATAAATACGGCGTATACTGGTATAAAGCGTTTATTATCTACAAAATGAAGATATAAAAAACCGTAGTGATTAAAAAACCGTTTTTTCTGTTTTGGTTTAAATTAATGAATTAGGCACAAGATCTTTAAAGATAATGAATAATAAAATCCAGAACTTGGATTCGGCTGTGTACATAAATCTGATAGCCAACATAACTGATACCATTGTAAACCACGACATCATTGCACCTCTTTTCACTTTTGTTTAAATGTTAGATCGTGGAATCAATATTGAACAAAGAGTATTATGCTAAAATTCAATATTCCAACCTTAACCTACTAGTGAAATAGTGAAATATATACTCGTTGATCGATAATGACTTAACAAACTATGTATTTGGTCTAACAAAGATATTGTGACAGACGACGACAGTATGATATAATAATTGTTCTTGATTATAGTTATAAGACTATTAAAGTGTTGAAAAATGAATTCTTATCCGAGTTTGGCGACAAGTTGAAAGAAAACCACATGATTTAGCAAAAGCATACATCAAAGAAACACCATGGTAGGTAATAAGTAACGGATAGAAGATAATGGAAATCGTAATAGATCCGTGATAGAATCCATTGATTCAATGATCAGTTTTTATTATTAAACCTAACAAATGATTTAGTTTTAAGTAAATTTATAAAAATCAAAAATGCTCATTCAACGTCCATTGAGTTAATAGGTTTATAGTCTGATTTGTTGCCAGTATTAGGAATTAGTAAAAATATCTGTTATCAAATGATCAAGTCAACAAAATAGTCTTCATAAATTTCTGAAAAATAGATGAAATCCCGAATTATTACACTACATTGTTCTTATAAGTATCAATGTATGAATGTGAGTCGTCTTGAAACCCGTAACTCCTTAACTACCTTCCACCTAAATTTCATATTTTCGTTGTAAGCACTAAGCAGTAATAAATATTAAATACCTAATAATGCTTTAAATTTTAATCTTCAACTTTGTGGACCCAAAACGTTGAAAATCGAGAAATTTGT
>CM040630.1:84532485-84582588 GCA_022818045.1 Neotoxoptera formosana
TGATTTAATTTCTTTTAATATACAAACACAACCCATGTGACATTTGTCTGTACATTGTATAGTAAATATATTGTAATATATTATTATAAAATCTATAAAAAATGATTTAATTTAAAAAAAAATGTATTATGTCATGTTCTTAATCACTTTCATTTCTGTTGTGTCTATAAACTATTAATATCAAACAAGCATATGTCAATAAACACCAAATAGAACATGAAATATGTTATAAATTAATTTACTATACTAAGTATATTCTAAAATCTCAATAAATATAGTAAAACAATTACTTTATTGTATGCTCTCCTTAGTTTTATGTTTTAATAATTATACAAATATGATAAAAATTTATTTAATATTGATTTAATAATATTTTAATAATGTTTCAATAATGATTATGCCGAGACTTTAAAGTTGTAGTCATATTTACGAATATATGGACTTCATTTTGGATTGTGTATTTTACTTAAATACTCTGCGTCCAAAATCAAGTGACTCAGGCACCTCAGTTAAAAAAATGTTATTTTTAATATGTGATAATGAAAAAGCTAAAGATTTGTTGAATAGTAGATAGTTCTTAAACCAATAGAGTATTCTTTACAGAACAATAGTAACAATTGTGGACTGTTTGTGTTTTATTATTCTAGTGTATACAATCAAATGTTTACTCAGAGCATTTCATGGGGAGTTAATATGAGTTAATAAAGAAAAACATTGCTACATCAATGTTTGATGTACTCTCTTATCAGTGAAAAATGTATTCTGTGTGCACAAAATAGGAAAGTAAAATTTACTTGGCTTACTGAAAAATGAAAATTTCACATGTATCTTATGTAATAGATATATTGGCTATCTTGTCGTATGCGCTCTGCCCCAGATTGCGGAATACCTGCAATCACGCGCGGTATATTTGTTATATGCGCTCTATTATGCAATTTATATCTTTTTTTTTTATTAAACCAAGTCCGCGGCAACTGAGGCCATTGGACTGACAATACATAGTTACTTTACATATACATTATATAAGACATTTTGTGAAGGAATATTACAGTTTTTAAATTTTGTTGATAAGCTTAGCGTTATAAATAAATGTTAATATGCTTTTTATGTTGCGTAGTTCTGGGTTAAATGACTCGGAGAGGTGTTCTGGTAGTCCAGCATTTCTCCTATCCTTATCGTAACTCCGGCATTCCGTTAGGATGTGTTGACGGTCAGGTGGGCAACCACAACAAGTGCAGACGAGGGGGGGGTCTTCTTTCCTTATTAGGTGTTGATGAGTTATGTGGGTGTGGCCAATCCTTAGGCGGGTAATGGAGGTCTCCTGTTTCCTTGTAATGTTTTCTGGGAAAGGCCAAGGGAAGGTGGTTCTTTTGACCTCGTGTAATTTAGATGTTAGCACTAAATTCAATATACGACATATTTATTTTCATCTAGGGATAACATTTCTACATCTTAACTGGGATTTCATGGATATGAAGTCTACAGATATGACAGAAACTCACACACTAGTTCTTAATTAAAAGTTCTCTATAATAAAAAATAAATTTAATAATATTTAATAATGTTTCAATAATGTTTATGCCTGGACTTTAAGTTGTAGTCATATTTATGAATATATGGACTTTATTTTGGATTGTGTATTTTACTTAAATACTCTGAGTCCAAAATCAAGTGACCCAGGTACCTCAGTTAAAAAAATGTTTTCTTTTAATGTATTATAATGAAAAAGCTAAAGATTTGCTGAATTAGATAGTTCTTAAACTTATAGAGTATCCTTTACAGAACGATAGTCACTAATAGTATATCTAATTGTGGACAGTTTGTGTTGTATTATTCTAGTACATACAATCCAATGTTTACTCAGAGCTTTTCGAGGGAAGTTAAAATTAGTAATTAATGAAATACATTGCAACATCAATGTTTGATGTACTCCGACATCAGTAAAAGATATATTCCATGTGCAAAAAATAGGAAAGTAAAATTTACTTGGCACAATATGGCTATAAATATATCTATTTTACAATCGACTTTTCGACTATAAATGGCCTGAGAAAGTCTCGTTTATTTAACGTCACTTCTTGTGGGGTGTTGATGTAACGTTACATTAGCACCACCGCGGAAATTCGGATTTTTGGGCATTTGGAGAGGTGTAAAAATGGTTATATTAGGATTACAAATGTGTACAAATGGAATAACAATCTTTGGTATATTTTTTGACTCTACTGCTCTAGCCTCTAGGTTTATTACGGCATCAAAAATAATATTAGCCTAATGGCCGCATAAAGATCTTTATAGATCTTGGGCCACATCCATAGTACATGATCTAAGATCGGCGACTGCCATAGAGGCATAGAGCCATCAAATGTCTTCTCAACATCGTGGCATATTGGGATTAGGAAGATTATAATAATATCTTGGAAAAAACTATATTTTGGAATAATAATTATTTTTTGTATATGCGGAACAAATATTTCTTGGAATAAATACTTTGCAGAACAAAAGTTCAGAATGTGATCCAATGCACGTGGACTTTTATTCCAAAAATCAATCGTTAGAATGGAGGTATTTTCCAATGTAGATTTGTTTCAACTAATTTTTGATCCAATAGACATAATTTTTTGTGTTAATCTTGGACATTTGTTTCAACAGTATTTTGGGACAAATGTCCATTAGTACAATTATTTTTTTTAACAAATGTTCATTGGCACTGTTTTTTTTTTTTTGAACAACATATTATATCCAAATTTTTTTCACTCCTTACACGGTTCCGCGAGACGTATGCGAGCGAGTCGTTGATGCCCACCAATGGCCGAACATTTAACGGTCGTAACCACGGTTGTAGATAGAATATTAGAATGATTGCGCGACGAAGTGTGACATGACGTCCGTCGTAAGTTCTTAACAAAATCTGACGTCACTGCAGCGCTACCTATTTACTTTTTTTGAATTCCCTCGGAACTTATGTAACCGGGTGAAAGTGGTGGGAGATGCTCAGCGATGGACGAAAAAAGGTGTGCCTTCTCTCTTGGAACGGAGTATACCGTTAAATGGGTATTATATATATCTATGGATTCAACATATACTAAAACAGTAAAACGCATAAAACGCTTCTAGAGTCTAGAAGTCCTCACTCCTCAACCCAGTCAAACCTTAAAATAATTGCTTTATTTTGCCATGGCCTAAATAAAATAAATATCAGTTTGGTTTTTCTTCCACGAAATTGTGGAGTTGTTCCATGATGAGAATATAATAACCTAAATGGCCGTACAAAATAAATGGCCAGTCGTGAAAAACTGAAAAACAAAAGCAGTGCCTAGTTTTCAATCGTTCAAACCTACTTACTGTATTTCAGTTTTCACTATTCGGTGCTTATTTAAGTACTGTTTAAATCAAAAGTGAATCAATGCAGCGTGATTGGTTGCAAAAGCCAGTACACGAAGAACAATTTCAAAGTTAGATTACACGGGTAATGTACTAGAAACTAACAACAAACTACCTCCATTTGGGATTACGGACGTTTATGGAGTGCAGTGTAAATTGATTTGGAATATATTAATTCGTTTTCATTTTTATCTGTTTAGTTTAGATTTCCTCTGTCGAATCCAGAAACACTACCTGTGTGGATAGCTGCCACCAATAGGGAAAAAGAATGGAAACCTCATAAACATAGTAGATTGTGTGCCAATCATTTTCGTATAACTGATTAAAACCTGGCCACGGAAAAAATATTTTGAAGACAACGGCAGTTCCAACGATTGAATATTGTTTGGATACTAGAGTATGTAGTTTAAAAACTGATAGATTTAAAATTAAAAACCGTTTTGTGTACATATATAAATATATTTTTTTTAGAAAAAATATAGAAATATTAAGCCACTAAATTCATGTAGTGATATGGAGCAAACAAATAAACATTTAAAAGTCAAGCCAGTGGTAATTTATAATTAATAGATAAATAGTTTAATTTTATGTTTAAATATTTCTAAATACAGGATAGTAATGATACAAATGTTGGAATTGTCGAACTCAACTATAAAGGTACAAACAATTTAAAGTATGAACAAAATATGGGTAAAAACAATGACCATGAAGGATATTGTAAAAAGGAGAGTGAAAATTTAGAAAATGATAAATGTACAAGCAAAAATAAACATCTTCATTTTTCTAACACGGAGAATAGTAATGATAACCAAGATGATTCTAGTCATGACGAGGCCTTAAAAAATGATATTTGTAACAGAGAAAACCAATAGTATGCTTCATATATTAATTTATTAAATTGTTTCCTTAAAATAATACTGAATAAAATGTATTGCATTGTAGTTACATGTTTACAAGCAGCTTCAACCAAGGCGCCGAACCTAAAGTTTTAATACCTCCAGAAAATAAACCATCTAAAGGATCTTTAGATATGGTAAGATTATAATATCATTAAACCCTACATAAATAAATTCTATTAAAAAAATGTATAAATAAAATATATGTATTTGATTGATTTAATTTTAGGATATAGATCATCCAATAACAAAATCAAATTTTAAAAAAATGATGGCCTTAAAATTTAAAAAAAATCAACTCACCACTAAAGATATTAATTCATTATATCTTAAGGCTTTGAAAAAATTTGATTTGCGAAATCAAGAACAGTTAATAAACTTTTTAAACAGTGATATAGAGTTATTTGTCAATTATATAGAAACTCAAATGAAAAATGTTATTCGACATAAAAAGGTTTATTTAACTGTAAAACATAAAATTCATAAAATATTAATGCAAGCACAGCTTAAAATAGAAAATAAAAAGTGCCATTATGATAAGTAGTTATTGTATAATTATTCTGTAATACATTTATTTATTTATAAATATAAAGTGTTCAAATTACATTGTATTCTAAATTATTAATGTAGAATATTTATTTAAGTAAACTATGTAAGCTAAAAATGTATATTTTATAACTATAGATGTATAAGCATTTTATTTAATGTACATTAATACATTATTATTAAATAACACATTTTTATTTATAAATTTGTCTATAAATTATAAACAATTAACTCCATATCTAAACATAATAAAATAACAAACTTATTTTTAAGATCATGTTATATTAGCTAACTATTTTGTTTTCTTCTTACAAACACACTAGGTATATAAAGAAAATTTCATTCAGCAAAAACAATATTGTGTTGGTTGTTAATTGTATATATAATAATATATAATATACATTATAGACAAACAGCCTATATCTCCCCCCTCTTCACTATCTATTTGTTATATTTTGTAATTTTAAAAATGTACTATTATAATTATTAGATAAGTTTTATTATTATTATTATTATTTATTTATTTAATTCATTAATATTATATTTTTTTTTTTGATTGAATTACTAATAAATTAGATAATCAGCTGTGCAGGGTGTATTCAACAAACGATTATAATATAATAATTATTATAAATCTATCTAATCTTGCAAATTGTTGAAGTGTTGGTTTTGTTAGTATTAAAAAATATACTACTATTATTAGAAATTATTATTATGTTATAAATAATGTGGATTTTTGAACAAAATACAAGACTGCTGGTCAACAGATGTAAAATACCTATAGGTAAATGTAATATAATATACAATAATATGTGTATTATATAATTAATATTTAAATTATTTAAAATAATTAATATACCAATACCGCCGCACTAACGAATGCTCTTTTCCTATAAATTTAATTGGCTGCAAACAATAAAAATATCTAACTATGATAATAATAGTATATATATATTACTATTAATATTATAGAATAATACATTTTTAATTGTTAAATTAGTTATACTATATTGTTTTGTTGTACCGCGTAAGTTACGATACGGATTTGCTCTCTTTCTTTCTGTCATGTTAAATGGTGTTGTAATCAATTAAAATATTTTATGAATCAAATACAACGATACTGATTTTTGAAGTATGACAAAATAATCAGTGCTCGAAAAGGACACTTATCCTCTCCGGAACGCTGTTTTGGAGTATCATAAACAATTATTAAATTTAAAATCATTAAAATTTTTAATGTGTTTTTAAAAGTTTTGTTTATTATTAATGTGTGTAAAACAATTTTTTTTCTTTAAACCGAAAATGAAAGTATTTTATCATAATGAATATCAAAATAACAAATAGTTAATATATTCATAAAATTAAATTTAAATATATTTATTTTTAAATCTATTTAGGTATCTATATTTGTTTTAACATGCCTATACAGGTACCTAATATTTAATAAAACCAAATAAATAATAATGATTGATTATTGAAATTAATAAATTAGGTATTTGATTTATATTTTAAACTACTCTTTAAACTGTTAAACTCTTTAAATGTTTTTATAAAATTATTTAATTTTTTTTAGTTATATATAATATATTTAAAGTGTTTTGGTACAGAACTATTATTGTTATTTATCATTATTTATTTATTGCACTGAAATATAAAACCTATATTGTCCCTATAAAAACCAAGTCGTAATATTCTAAAATCTTTGTAATGTCTAATTTCAAACGCTTATAAAAAATTAGTTTGAGTTATATAAACATTTTGTGAAATTTTCATGTATTTACGGTCATCATTTCTTCTGTTACACCAAAAATAAAAATCAATTTTGTCCAAAATAGGCTTCTCATAAAAATTACAGTAAAGTATTTTTTTTTATAAACAATGATAATAATTATAATATTATTATCATAAAACAGTTAGTTGTATTTGGTGATGTGGATCAAACAAGAATTTTGATACAACATATTTTTGTTTTAAACTCAATACTGTATTCTAAAAAGTTTTCATTTTATTTTCTTGAATTTATTTTTTATTAAATTGTATATAGCATTACAGCATTTTAAATAATTTTTTATAATAAATAATTACTGTCATAAACGAGTATAAATAACACTGATCCTGGGTCAAACAACACCCCTTTGTATCATTAACCTTCCAGTATGGTCATTTAATCGGTGAAGCCCGAAAGCGCAAATCGACCTTTTTTTTCGATAGCTCAAAAGCGCAAAATGAATTTTTTTTTTAAGATTACTATAATATACAATATAATAATATAATTATAGTATATATTTTATAGTTAATATTTTATATTTGGCGTTTTTATTTGAAAATCAAGTGAAATGTTTTAAATCGTATACCAGATATCGACCTATATCAGTTGGTGTCTGAGCTACAATCGTGTCACATGTGCGTATGTGTCTGGTTTTCGCTATAAAGTTAAAATTATAAGAATGCCGATTTCATCTCGGGCAAGCCTGGTATAGACAAATTGCAAAATTGAGACTTAAAATTGAATACGACCGAAATGAATCAGAAATTTCACATTGGTTAAAATATTTTTTTGGATTGGCTTTTTTACCATCTACTGAAATTTCTGATGCATTTTATGAACTATTTTCTATCTTAACTATTTTCAGATTATATTTTAGCGAATTTTATTGAAAGTGACAGCAGATATCCACCACACCTCTGACTACCAATGGTCCAGAATCATATCATCATAATTTGAAAGATCAATTGGGCTTTAAATTTCAAATTAAATTTTAAAATAATACTCAACATTATATTTTTTATTACTATTTTTATTTAATTTTTTATTACCAATTTTAATATCACTGTGACACTGTAAATGCTTAATTTAATATTAATAATAACTACGATTTTAATTAAAGACACTTGTTTTATAAAATTGATTTGCGCTTATGGGTTATTTATTTTTGCGCTTTTGGGTTGCGTTTGGGTCATATTTTGCGCTTATGGGCTACACCCTCATTTAATATTTAAACTTTAAAGTATTTGAGTACAAACAGCCAAAGCCCAACAGGTTAGATTACAAGTAACTTTTTAAATTCTTATAATATTTAAAAGGTTGCTATATTATTTCTATTTATTATTAGACTCAAGTAATTAGTTACTAACAATTAACAAATTTTAATTTTTATCAAGTGTTGTTATAAATTACTTACAAAGTATAATAATTAAGTATTTTATTTAATTTTGATCATGTTTTTATATTCATAAAAAGAAAAAGAAAAGGATTCAATCAGATCATCAGATGTATTGACTGATGGTGGTATTACATTAAATACTAACAAGATAATTGAACAATTCATACAAAAAAAATTATTCATAAACATACCTAAGTTATTTTTTATTGATGCGTGTCAGTAAGGTATAAATATTTTTTTTGATTTTTGATGCAAACTATAAATACTTTTATTTATTTAAGAGGAAAAAATAATAATTTTGGATGGAAATACTGCAATGGTGAAAATAATTATTTTCAAAATGATGGTGCTGATAATATGTTCCCAATTGGAACAATTTCCAACCAACTTTATGAAGATGTATTTATAACATATGCCACTGTTTCTGGTAAATCATAGTTATTAAAAACACAATTAAAATAATATAATGACCATTTAATATAATTTACTTACTCTCTAATCAACAGTTTCTTAAATAGTATACATTTTTTTTTCTAGGGTATACTGCAAAACGTGATCTGATAGATGGGTCATGGTGTGTACAAAAGTTGTGTAAAGTAATTAATGAAAATGCCTACAATACTGAATTGACTTTAATGATGCAATTGGTAAATAATACATTTAAAGTTTAAAAATTATTCATGCCATTATTATCATATCAATAGAAAATATTTTTTTCATATCCTTAGGTGGGCATTGAATTAGAAACACTGAGCAGCCTTGAACATGGGTTTCAAACAATATAATGGTCAACTAGAGGTTTCAATCGACATTTTTACTTTAATCCAGGCCATTATGACTATAATTCAGATCATGATATTTTAAAGAATACTTCGACCAATTCTATTGATGCTTAAGGCAGAATATAATTTTGAAACTGTTATTTAGTTAAGTTAATGTTAAGCCTGCAATATTTTTTTTTAATCATACAATATATATTAGTAAATAGATTATATAGATTATATAGTTATTATTATATTAATAACTTATTTATTTTTATCATTTTTAGTTGTATTTAGTTTAAGTTTAGCAAAAGTTTTTTTCTAATGAATTTGTAAACTTGCTATTTATAATAATTTATACACAACATATTCATAACAAATAAGTGTTTATTTCTTTATTATTCCAAACGAAATTGCATTAATTAGGTGTTACATTTTCAAATATATAAGGTCAAAATAGACATATTTTTATTAATTTCTTAATAAAAAGATCATAAAAATGTTTGTGGTTTTGACGTATTTTGTCGAAATTCTACCTTTAAACGCTTATAAAAACATATTGTAGATCTATGCTCAACTTTTTTTTTTTCACTAACAACAAGTTATGATGAACTTGTATTTAATGTTCAATTCTTAGTTATAAAAATGTATCATACATTTGTAGATAATTTGTGAATAATCATGTTCAGTCTCACAGAACACGTACTTTAGGTAGTTTTCAATTGAACTGCCCTTAAATTGTTTTTAAAACAATAGTGTAAATTTCCTACTTCTGTAATTTTGTTATACTTATACTAACACAGGAATGTCATTAAATTATTTATAAATAATTAATAAAGCCTGTTTCACAGTCATTTAAAGGGTGGTTAGGCGAATAAAACTATTCAAACTGCCAGTTTCAATTTCATTTGACGCTACTGATCATGTTTTTATATTCATGAAAAGAAAAAGAAAAGGATTCAACCAGATCATTAGATTTATTGACTGATGGTGGCATTACATAAAATACTAACAAGATAATTGAACAATTCATACAAAAAAAATTATTCATAAACATACCTAAGTTATTTTTTATTGATGCGTGTCGGTAAAGTATAAATATTTTTTTTGATTTTTGGTGCAAACTATAAATACTTTTATTTATTAAGGAGGAAAAAATAATAATTTTGGATGGAAATACTGCAAAAGGTGAAAATAATTATTTTCAAAATGATGGTGCTGATATGTTCCCAATTGGAACAATTTCCAACCAACTTTATGAAGATGTATTTATAACATATACCACTGTAACTGTTCCTAGTAAATCATAGTTATTAAAAACACAATTAAAATAATATAATGACCAATTAATATAATTTACTTACCCTCTAAATAGTATAAATTGTTTTTTCTAGGGTTCTGATTCTAGGATTAAAATCTTTGTATACGGCGGTCTGTCAGCTTATGATATTTTATATTATATTTATATTGCTATTATTAATAATTTTAAACACTCATAAAAAATGATTTGGACTTTTCAGTAATTTTTGTTTTTTAGAAAGATAAAAAAAGTTATAGAGATCCTTCTGTTGAATTTTCATATCTTTGATTTGAATAGAACATTTTTATGAATTTATTAAGAGGACGCTATACCGAAAGTGAAACGTATACAACGCTCAATAGATGGCTGTCTCGCAGCTACAATGCTAACTATTATTTTTTAATACGGAAATGTTTTAACTACCAAAATACCAACTATATATGTCCATATGTTGTCCAAAATAACTGAAAATTATTTGAATAACTATGTTTGAAAATTATTCTAACCATTTTTTATTCAAATAATATTGTTTTCAAATTATTTGAATAATTTTTTATTTAAATAATATAATTTTGAATTATTCGAATAAAATATTATCTAAATAATCATCAAAATAAAATTTTATTCGAATGATGACTAAATCTGATTTCAATATCAATTGTTGTACATGTTGATCCCACAATTGGGGCCTGGCTTTTAGAAATTGGTGACTCTTTATGTCTTTACCTAGATTTTTAAAATAAAAAATTAATGAAAGGTGTTGTTAACTTTAGTTTTCAGTACATTTTTGTGTTTTTTGTAAATAAATTTTATTTTTGACAAATTAAACAAACAAAGCCAAATATACTGAAAAATATAAAAAGAAAAATGCAACAAATTTTATATTATTCAATGAAATTTTATGTTTAAAAAAATGTAATGATGACCTTAGTGTTATTGATATTATTTCATTATCATTATTTTTTCATACTAATAGCACATGATCTAAATTTACATTATCTTATTGTTGTAGATATATAGTGGTTATAGTATGTTAAATATAATTATTGGACATTGAATATAAAAAGTAAAAAAAAATTTTAATGGACGTTGAGAAGATCATTTATCAAATAGGTACTGCTGTTGTTATTTACCATACAAAATTCGACCACATTTGGTAATCATGAAGAATGCTTATTTTAATATTGACATCAACCAGCGAAATTATACATAATTGTGACACGGACCCCACATGTGTAACAGAATTGCTAAAAAATTCTGTGACTAAACCACCTCAATGTGATACTTATATCTCTGAATTCAAAACAGAAATGTGGTATCCCACATTTTTCAAAAACCATTGGTTTTTTGTAGTCGAAAAACCCACTACAATCACTATTATTTGCAATAAACAGTCTTTCATGTATCTAATACACTAATTATTTTATGAGATAAGTTTTAATTTTTATAAATAAATAATAATTCTTATATTTTTAACACAATAAATAATATATATTATATATACTCTTTTTTAATATTTATATACACAACTTTAACATTTCTATAATTCTACATGTCAAACAATAATAATTTTTTGCTCAATTTTAATATTTATGTATTTCATTAATATACAATTTTTGTTTTTGGAGAAAAATTCTTTTTTTCATAGCAGTTTTTAAATTTTGTAGATTGTAAATGCATTTTTTGAAATGGAATTTAAATCCAAGCCTTAAATATTACCTTATTTTGATAATATTGTGAACTTGGAAAAAAAAAATTGGCTACTACTTGTAGCAGTCAACAAATAATTGATTCAACATAATTTTTAGGTTGCGCCCCTGACCACAAAAGACAAAACTATGTTATGTAAAGGCTACTAATTATGTTTTGTTGTTTGTATTTTGTGCCTATAGCATAATAAATCTGTTGTAGTTTGATAAGACACTATATGTTGCATGAGGGTCGAGTGCAGTTGTCCAAAAGCAGTTATTTGGAAGCACTTATATATTTTGTGTAACTTTTTCACTAATGAAATATCGGAGAAGCAAATATGCTTCGCGATTAATCGATGGTTACTTAAACGCTGTATTGAGAATTTCTACATCGAAAATCAAACCAGCTATCAATAAACTTGTTGATGTTATTCAAACTCAAAATCGCATTAATTTTTCAAATTTACTATATTTTACTAGGTATTTTTTTTTTATTATTATGGCGTGTAATTATTATTATAACTTTGTAGATACCTCAATAATTAATATACCAAACAGTGATGTAATTAAATAAACTAAATTTTAAACAACTATAACCTTTTGTTTAAATAAAATAAGGTGTATTGAAATTATAGCCCGCGGAAAAATAAATTTTTATTTTTTAGCCCCTGACACCAAAAAGGTTGCCAACCCCTGCATTAAAGTGACCCACTGGAAGCCCATATTTATCATACATTTTACATATATTATAATATGTCTATGTTTCTGATTCATAAGACAATGACAAATATTATTACATAGATGACACAATTAAATTTGAATATTTATTATTATGGTTCAGTTACCCAACAGATATAAAAAAGACATTTTGTTGAAACCAACATTTGCAAAAGCCTACTCCAATTGTGTGGTAATATTTGAAAAAAAGCTAACCACGCTTTAGCCAAAGAGTACCATGCTGCTTTTCAACATCAACCTGTCAATTGTAATTTGGAGAACATGTTGGATCTTCAGCATAAAGTATGCAAACTGGATCAACTTATAAAAGCTTTGGAAATTGACAACAAATCAGTTAAAATAAAAAAAAATTGATTAGTAAAATATTTTGAATATTTTTGAGTTATTCAAATTCTTAGGTAAATTTTGATTTTGATTATCTTTTTTTTCTATTATCAATAGATTCTAAATAAATTTTTCTTACAGAAAGAACACCAGAATACTTTGATACTTTTAAGATCAGTTTAAGATTGTCCTGAATAATGCACCAGAATATCAAGAATGTTTAAATAATTTAGTAGAACTTTATTTTGCGATTAATAACTTGATAAAGCTATATTTTTTTTATCAAAATATGATAGAAATTAATCCTGATGGTCAAATAACATTACACAATTTGGGAGTAGTTTATGGAAAGATAATGGAACACCAAAAAGACGTTGAAGCGTTTGAAAAGGCTTTAAGGTTAGATCCAGAACACTTTGATACTTTAAAACATTTATCGTGTGCTTATAATCATCAAGAAAAGAACACTTTATCCGTTGAAACCTTTAAAAAATGTTTGGTACTTCAACCTGATAATTTTGATATTAATTACGAATTGGCTATGATTAAATTCAACATTCTCGACAATTTTCAGGAAGCTGATATTTATTTAAAAAAATGTATTGAGTTCAATTCAAAAAGAAAAGATCTCTATATCCCTACTCCAATTGTGCGGTAATATTCGAAAAAAAGATTATCCTGAATAATGCTCCAGAATTTCAAGAAGGTTTAAATAATTTAGTAGATCTTTATTTTGATCTTAGTAGATCTTTATCGCTCCGCTCAGAATCTAAAAACTCTCGCTCAACTCAGAATCTAAAATAATGTTTAATGCTTATTCATATATTGAACATTTTAAATTATCTGGACACTTAATTTTGTTGTTTAATTAATTATAGATACAATTCATTGTAATTTTATCATATTAATCAAAATCAAGTTAAATAATAAGACAAATATGAACATTAATAAATTAATTCTTGTATGGAATTCATTTAACTTTTTTGATGGGGGGGGGGGCACTAGAAATTTGTGGCACATAACACTTCTCTCCTCTGGGCCTATCATATTAGACTTATGTAGTTATGTCACTATTATGACACATATTGATTTATCGCACAACTAACCGTCAACTCGTTTGCAGAATTGAACGAGGGGTGTCTGTAGAGCTGATGGAGACACTAAACGGTTTCCTATGTAACCTATGTTTCCTATGTCCCCGAACGGATCACGGGTATGGTAAAGTGGGAGATTTACAGGGCCGGCGTAAGGGCAGTGCAACTGGTGCACCTGCACAGGGCCCGCGGAAGTTGATTCACTCCAGAAAAACAAAATCATTACTGCGATCGAATATTATAATTTAAAAAAGATAACATTTTTAACAATAATAATATTAATATTATTATACTTATAATTTTATAGTTGATAGTATTAATATTATTATTAGTATTGTTTACAGCAAAATATATAATTATGGGCATTTTCGTGGTATCGATAATCGATTGTCGGATTGTAGAGTGATTAACCAAAGAGTATAAAATATAAATAGACTATGTCGAATGTTGTTAAGCTTTTTACAGCTATTTAATCGTAAGTTTTGATAATTTCAGTATGATTGGAGAAATTTAATTTTGAGTTAAACATTACTTCTAAATTATTGATTATATGCAAATATAAGTAAATTTAATTTAAAAACTAATTTTATTAATTTTGATAAACAAATCTGAGCAGTAATATCATATTACATTATAGGTAGTTACTTCCATTATTTTTCAAAATGAAATTCTTATAACGTGTGTAAAATGATATGTACAAACTACAATATTAAATTAAGTATAAATAAATAGGTATATCTAGTTCGAATGGAATCTTAAACTGTTTGAATTTTTTTGATAATAATAAAAACAATAAATAAATAATGTTTATAAAATTTAAGTCTTAAAATTAATGTACCTAGGTTATTCTGTTTTTTTTCTTATGGTTTTTTTTTTTTTTTTGAGCTAGAGCATTGACAACAAAAGTTATTAGCCGTTTTTATTACTTATTGTAATGTATTTATTATACATTTTGATACATATATATTTCAACATATATTTTTGTGCAGACATCCATGTCTATCTGAAATTATACCACCTTCAACAAACATATATGTAGGTTCATATTAATATGCTAATTATTATTGTTTACTTTACAGCACTGACAATGGTTGCCATTTATTAGCTACAAGTTATATTAATTAATCATTATTATTCAAATTTATAAACATCATAGAAGCTTGCAGGACGCCATGCTTTCCAGCGGCCTTTACTTACAAGCTAGACAATATTGGACTTCCTTGTTGATATGCCAATCGAGTTTTCCAATGTATATTGTCTTACACATCGCTACTTGATAATTTAAACTTACAGAATGTCATGTTCATGCCAGAGGTTTAAAAGAATACCAATCAAATAATTTATCATATATTTCGGCATATTATTAAAACCGACCAATGCATATACACAATAACACATAAAGATAAACCATCCATATGCGCAAATTGATGAAGTATACATAATAATATACAATAAGTACTTATATTACAATTTACCGTAATGTTGAAAATGTATAGCCAATATATTAGAATCATATTGAATTGGCTCTTGTTTTTTTT
The DNA here is from genome assembly GCA_022818045.1 of Neotoxoptera formosana. Classification (NCBI taxonomy): domain Eukaryota; kingdom Metazoa; phylum Arthropoda; class Insecta; order Hemiptera; family Aphididae; genus Neotoxoptera; species Neotoxoptera formosana. Next base: position 84,547,919 of record CM040630.1, read on the forward strand.
TGCTTCTAAAACAACTCATTTTAATGTTCTTTATTAGTTAATGTTTTTTTCTTTTTTTAATTTATACATTAAGTTGAACTTATGAGATACAAGACTTAAAAGATATAAATATTAATAATATTAAAAGTAAATATGATCCATGAAAAATCATTGGTAAAATATTTATAAAGTAAGATAATATTGTAGTAGAAATTCTATGAAAATGTTCTTATTTTCTTACTCATTGTTTATGACTTATGGGTAAGAAATTTATATTAAATAATTTATTTAGTATAGCAAATTTAGATATTTGGGCATGTAAATGAGAGTGGGCAAACAATACATTTATGATTAAAATACAATTATCCAACTATAGGCGATTCAAGTTAAGCTGTTTTGTGGCCATTGATGACACTTCTAAAGAAGTGATATGTATATTTTATTAACTTATAACAGTGATAACCAATAGGCATAGGCGCAAATAGTGTGTGTGTTTTTTTTCGGTTGGGGCGGGGGCTATAGAGATGAAAATGTTTTCTTAATATAATTTATATTTTAATTGTATCAATAATTTCCATACTGGTAGTAGTTTAATATAATTACTTTATTTATTAGTTTAGATGTATTAAAAGTCCATCGTCACCTACACATGATTTGATTTTGAAGGCAAGTTATTGTATTTGAGGGGATTTGATATTGACCGTTTTAAAGGAGTTCAATAAAGGCAAGTTTCTAAGTGTAAGAGTATGGGTGGTATAAATATGGGGAATAGATTATAGTACCTAATGTACAGTGGTGGATCCAGGATTTAATTTGGGAGGGGGGCATAGTCCAAAACGCAAATTTTAAATTTTTCAGTACCTAATCAAGTACATACAAATAGACAATCATTTTAAATGTGTATTTTTTTTTTTGTTAAAGATTATATTTAAATTATAATAAAATTGTAAGAAATTTAAAACGATATAAAGATAATTGTAGTTTCCTAGAATTAGATTTTGAAAATACATCTAATACTTCTTCAGGTTACTTACATCAATTTGTTTATGGATATTAAGCAAAGCTTACCCGTTTAGACGGTTCTCCCCCATTGTTTTTCTCAACCAGCTGTGCTTATTTAGCCATTCAATTTGAAAGCTTCTTTTATGACCTTTTTTATTCATACTTCCAGGGATAATAAAATTTTGTCTAAATTACCACGTTTCTTTTAAATATTTGTAAAACATATTTGGTTCGTTTCGAATTTTTAGATTTGCATTTTCTTCAATAGCAAATGCAATATCATATTAACAGTTAAAATCGACTATATACGAATCAGAAAATGTAGCTGGCTCTGACTCTGGTAGTAACACGCTTACATTTTCTAAACCTTCACTTGGAAATGAATTATTTTCGTCACTTGTTTTCAACTGTTTTCACTGCCTTGAAAACTTGATAAAATTAATTACTTGAGCTCTTTCTTCCTGCTAACCAAAGATTAACAATAAGCACATATTTTTATCACCATACAAAAATGAACTATCTTTCCAATGACTATATTATGTGATCTTAAAATATATACCTACGGGTATAATAATCTTACCGAGTGTGTATTTCTAAATTATTTACTGCCTTGAAAAGTTGATAATATTGACTTAAGCTCTTTCTTAATACCACCGAAGATTAACAGTATTCACATATTTTTATCTCCACACAAAAATAAATTATTTTTCCACATTTCGTGCATTATTATTTATCAATAATTATGAATTGAGTACCTATTACAGTATAAGTATTGGTAAGTATATTATCAGTCGTACTAGGTAGGTCGCATCATGATAACAAAATTAGGAAAAAAAATAGGTAAGTGTATAAAACAATAATGTTGTTATATAATCGGTCTAAAATTACGATAGCCAATAGGGTAGTACCAAGGTAAGTAGGTACCTAATTCATGATATTCAAAAAAAATAATTCAAAAACGTTATAACAGTACAGCAGTAGTTCTTGCCTCAAACTGCAATTGGCTACCTTGACGACTGATTTTTCAGCAGTGTATTCTTCGAGACTCAATTCGTATGTGCACCAACCAATAAATAATAAGGGATCCACTCTTCGTCGAAAATAAAGAGCGACAGTATTACAGTATTGAAAAATCACTGACCGATAGTTGAGTTGGATTTTGGTATTTTATTTTAATTATATTTTCAGAAACTAATGCTCGACAGAGATATTATCGGCATTTATATTATAAATAAAACTTTGTTTGGGGCTCTTAAGATTTAAAATTGTACCTATATATATATATATATATGAGGGGTGGCCATTGACCAACATGAATATGCTCGCGAGCCACATGGATAAATACAATGATATCATAACAAAATATTTATAAATGCATTTTATAATTAAAAAAAAAATTTAATTTAGAATAATAATAAGTACATTTTGAGTTTTGTTAATAAGACACGAGCTGCATGCAGCTCGCGAGCTGCAAGTTAGCCACTCCTGGTATATATATATATATATATATTTATCATGTGATTTCACGTTGGCGGTTTGTCTATAAAAAATGTTGTATATTTGCATTAACGGGGATTTCACAGACTAAGAATATGCAATAAATAATTTGGGACATTATAATATGTTATTTCACTCAATAGAAAATTACAATTGTTTGAAACGTATTTAAATAAACCACACACATTTTTAGGTGTGACGAAAAATATATAAGATCTGCTTTAAATTGAAAAATGTATATACCCACATCTTTTTAAACGACTTCCCCAATTGGTGTTTTTACTTTTGACATTTAAAAATAATTAATTTAGGTAAGTTAAAAAAAAAAACACCAGACACAAACTTAGAAGATAAAAAAAGGTCGGAAAGTGGATACCGCTCTGCTAGTAGGTTAGGGTTAAATTTTTAATTCTATGATATAAATCATTGCATAATATTATGAAAAATGATTCTGAGCGAAGACGGTCTGTCAGCCTACATGACTCTAAGTGTATTTTAAAATATTATTACTATTAAAATATTTAATTTTATTATTATTATTAACAAATAACAATACACTAGTTTAAATTAATTTTTGAAGAAAACATTGCATTTGAAAATTTAATTGAGTGTATAAAATATTATAATATACTTATAATATATTATAATATACTTTAAAAATTTCAAGCACTGCAAACAAAAAATATTTTGAAATTACAACGAAATAAATAATATCGTTATTCTTCATTTAAATATATAATTTCGTACAAATTTGAGAGCGTGAATTATATATTAATATTACACCTTATTTATGTTTAACTATTTATTATTATACTTAATTAATTATATGCTACATTTTTATGTACCTATCTATTAATCTCACTCTGTTTAAATGTTATACTACTGTATTTTATCTTTTCTTTCTATCTCTTTAAATGATTTTGTTATTATGGTTCAATTTAAAACTGTTATTGGGCTTTGCCCGTTTGAATAAAAATAAATAAATAAATTTAAACTTAAAATGTTTATGAAACATTATTTTTTGGTTACACAATTAAATACTTTCTAAAAACCTTGTTTTAAATTTGCAATCCTTGATTATAAAAACTGAATATTTTATACATTTGTAACTACAAAGCAATTTGCAAATTTTCAATTGTCTACGGTGATTAATTTTTGAACTACATCAAAATAAGAAAATCTTTGAAGAAAACGGGTGAATATCCAATATCTAATTTCAAATGCTCATAAAAAATTAGTTTGATTTTCCGAAAAACTTTTTCTTTTTCAGAAAGGTTGAAACAATTAAAAATGTCTAAAAATAGCTCAAAACGAGTCAAAATATTTTGAAATATTTTCATGTATAGAAAATGATGAAATAAAAATATACGGTGCAAATTTAAAGTATGTACGGTTATTCGTTTTTCAATTACTACAAAATAAGATAAATAAATATAATAATAATAGTTGCCCACCCCGCTACCTTCAAATGTTGATAACCCCTGCTCTAGCCTATATAGTGGCTACTGGCTATAGTACACACACCAACAACATATATTTATAAAATAAAATATAACATACATATTATAAAAAACTTATTAGACTATAATTCTTCTTGACAAATGCTGTTTTGAATAAACATTCTTTTCTTTTTAAAGACTAGTTCTATAATCTGTTTAGGTATTATTCCGGTGGTAATTTATACTGTAAATATTGTAAATTGTTTGTATATCTTAAAATACTCATAACTCGCTTTAAAATTAAAATATAATAAAAAGCCAATGAGATGCCCTCGATAATAATGTTACCTCTAATTTTTCAATTCACTCTAAATTTTAAATTCACGGAGCTTCGAGTGATCTTCTGAGCGTAAAATTTGCTATGTTACGCACTTGTAAGACGGAGACAACACATGCGGGTGTAGCGTCCTCTTAAAAGTATTCACTAGCTACGTATTGAATACGTAATGTATCGTCGTGTCTTACATCTTTCTAGTTGACATTACATTTTTTGTTTTTATTAATAAACACTTAGCTGGAATGGAATTATAAAATATAAAAATATTTTTTATTGAAATGTTTGTACCTATTACTGAAAATAGTGAATAAAAAAAGTGCATATTTTTAAAGCATACTTGATACTTGTACTTTTTTATGCTCATAATAAGTGCATGTTACCTATTTATAGTAGGTACTTTTTAAGTGCATTAAGTTCCGAGCTCATTCATATGTTAGTTACTATGCGTGTATACACGATTAATATTTCAAATGTATTACCTACCTAGTCATTTAAACAAAAAGCATACCTATAAATGATTTTCTTATTATTTAATTATGAAAGAATGATGAATATTTTACAAAAATATATTATATAATATTAATATTATTCAAAGTGTAATAATCAATACTATTGTTACTACAATATTGGCGTCGATGCTTCGCACCCAAAAATAAAATTAATCTGTAATCTAATAAAACGTATAATAAAATGTATTTCTAATCGACTACAAAAGGTATGACCCTATACGTTATAACTTATAGGGGTAATATAAATGTATATAAAAATAATAAAATAGCGGTACAACGACCCCTCAAACGTTTTGTGAGGTGTGCGATCTACTAAAATTGTACCTACCTATAAGTACCTATATATAATTGAATAATGCGATACGCGAATGTTAAAAAGTATTCAACCAAATATTATTATTATTATTATCTTACTTGCAGCTTTTTTTTTTTTTGGTCGTCTAAATCTTCCGCATTGTACCTATTTCCTTTTCTCGCCGTTTCCGTAAGCTGCGTTTGCGTTGTTTCTTTCTTTTCCACAAAACATGTCGTTAATTTATCGAGGTATACATATTGTTATTACCTATAGTAGTCGATCTTATTAAAATATTCCTCGCACTTCCTCAATACTCCTCGTCGCGAATCATATTACGGTATATTGGCGGTTTACATTTTTGACGTTTTGATATCGATACAAATGTCTTCGACTCAGTCGAAGACGCGCACTGTTATACAAGTGCTTACTGCATTCGCACTGAAGCCGGAAAAAAAACATTGTCCTACCTATTGGTGACCGCGCAGAAGTCGACGTGGAGTGCACTGATCCCTCGTACATAGGTATTTTTGCACATTAGCTGTGTAATATCACTTCGCGCGGACCGTGCTTTGTACCCACTCGGCGAATTTATAGATAAAGCGCAATCTCATATCGGAATTACTCAGTTATTTATATTTTATATATTTTATTGTATTTCATTTGTCTGGCATATCTCAAACGGATATAGGCCCCACACAATGCTATTATATTTAGGCGAGTTTAGGTGTAATACTGATTATTTAAAATATCGCCTATCGGTATCTAGATTACAGTCGCTAGTGCTCGGTAGATCACTTGAGTATAGGTATACTGTTGCGAACAACAGCGTTGGAATAATGTATATATATAGTAGGATTGTAGGAAGTATACTCGTCATAGGCGCAAATGGTGTTTGAAATTTGGGGCGGGGGGGGGGGCATGGGTCATGATACTGGGAACTTTTAAATTATCACAAAACCCCTGAAAAAATTGTCCTACATGTATTACAAATAAACATGATATATATATTATCATTGATTATAAATACTATAGATTGCTCACTGGCCGGTTTTTCGGTGGCGACTGGCGTGCTATTTGCACGGTATCGTTAGGCTGCGCTGCGTGAGCATTGTAAGTTGTGAACAGTAACGCTGTAGTCGCTAGCGTCTGGCGAAATTCTAATAAAAACTAAGAAGTAATAAACGTTTATCATAGATTTTGGTTTCGTGTATAATTAATAATCTCAATGGCCCGACGTCTCTCACACACACACGTCACATACACATAGTATTTATAATCAATGATATTATATACCATCAAGAATCAAATTCACATAATAATATAATACTAGCTGAATTACCCGTCGTTGCCGGGTTACAGTTAAAAAATCATTAGTTGAATAATTTTATATATATAAATAAATATAAGAGATGTAAATATCGTTATAATAATGTGCAATTAATGTATAGGAAAAACATAAAATGTAAATGACGATATGTAACAATACGGCAAACTTTATACTTCTAATAACAATTTCAATAATTCATTTCTTAGACTTTTCTCTTTTGATGGCTCATCTGCGCATCGAGTACCTACTTGCGTAGTTGCGTAAGAAAAAGAATTCATGAAAATCGGTCCAGTAGAACTTCTGCAGATATAAGTAACTGTCATAAGAAATCGCCTCGCGTTCTAATAAATAAAGATATAAAGATAATAACATAATATTATTGTTTTTTTAACATCAATTTTAATACGGAAAATGATAAACTTTAGAATTAAACAAAAACACGTTACAAATTAAAACCATGATTGTGCATAAGACATTCCCTAGACTTGGAATTAACGTAAAAATGCATGGAAGATAAATTCGTACAAACAAGGAATAAAATATTATAATATATTGAGAAATATGTGACGCCGGGTTTGATATTATCACAGATTATATCAAGCCGGTTATATTATATTATTTTAAAGATTATATTATTTTATATTTTGTTTAATATTATCTGTGATATTATGAATAGTCTATTCTACGACAGAACAATAAGTCCGCCGACCGATTCTTATCAGTGATGCACATTATCGAATCATTCGTGATGTGCGAAAACTGATTATTCTTCCTAATGTATTATGTAGAAAATAAAATCATTAGTATTTTTTTTGGGGGGGGGGGCTATAGCAAATCTCGAGGGGGCTAAGCCCCCAGCCCCCTCCTATTTGAGCCTATGATACTCGTATATATATTATACTATTATAGTAGTAATTTAAAAGTAATAAATAATAAATAATAATAGTATTTTTAAAATTATTATAAAGGGTCTATAACTGTCACATGTTCAGTTCCATACTTCCATCAGAGACAACATTTAAAGTGTTAGGTATAGGTGACAATAATGCATTTTGAAAAATACATTTTCTATTTGATTCTAATATTTCTATCTCATAAGCATACACATGTTCATAAAAATCAACTGTACTTAAAAGGCAACATTCTATAATCTCATGAGAACCATAAACATATTTTTCATCATCATTTAAGTCTTCAGTCAAAATACTATTAACATTATAATGTGTTCCTTTAACTTCAGCTCAACTAATATGAGTTAATAGTTTTTCAGTTCTCAAATTCAATTCAACTTGTATTTGTTTAAGTTTTGACGGATTTATATATTTAGTAAGACCTATATTAACTGTACTACATAATTTCCCATAATTAAATAATTTATTTAGCTGAAGTTGATGTTTTATAGCCAAAGTTAAGCAAATATTGCGCCTGTTAAAGGATGATCTTGATCTAGCTGATATTTTTGAAACTCTGTGTTTAGCTTCAAATCGCATCGACCATAAGTGTACAACAGGACCATATTTTCTTATCATAGTCGGATAATGTGTAAGGAAATAGAATTTTGGTTTAATTAAACCATAACTTAAGTTTATTTTTACTGTATTTTAAATACAGATTATTCATTTCACCTATTAGGGTTTCTAGCAATGTACAATTACTTTCCTCAAGTGATGTTGGCAACAAAATATCTATTACTTTGCTCATAGTCAAATAGAAGTCCCAAATCGGTTCACCCAAAGGAACAAAATGTCAAAATCCCCAATAAGTAAGGCAAAGTATCTAATTAAAATTAACATTTCTGACGCATATTACCTAACTTTACCAACATTAATATGATTCATAGATAGTATGCATGATTTATTGCTTTCTGGCCCAAAATAAAAACAAGAAACTCTATCATTAGTATCATTCAATACTTCTAAGGAAAATATTTTTAATTCTTTTATGTAATAGACTAAAATGAAACTCATAACATATTTACCACGCCCTTCAAGCATATTGTGCATAACATCTATACCTACTTGATCAAATAAACCAATGTTGGCTAAAGTTAAGCTAGTCTAAGTTGTTAATATTCAACCATACACATTCTTTTATCCCTGTAGAAAACAAGTAATTTTTTTCTACATCAATCAAATATTGTTCTGTAGACCTCAAGAGTGATTTGTCTTCATAACATTGAGCTTTAATATTTTCCTTATTCATAGTACAAATTCGACAGCAGAAATTGGCAGAAAAACTTTCAACAAAACCAGTAATGCCATACCATTGTATGTAAGCTAAGATTATCACCTAAAATGTGTCACAACTCAAAATAAAGTGTTCCCTTGAATTGTAAACTATCTATGTATAGATACACACCAGTTTTCATTAAAAAATTGAATTCATCTATAATAGAATTGAAAATTATTTTGTTATCAAACTGTACTTGGTCTGAAGAGTGAAAAAGCAATGCTAAAAAAATATTTGACAAAGTTGTTGAATGGTTAGGTCTTAGGTGGCAAGCAAGGTATTGATACATAAACTGCACCTAGTTTATGGATACCAGAATGACTTCCAAGAACATTTCCAATCTCATAATCATCAAACAACATAAAAAGAGGTAGTATTAATCGTCCTTCATGATGTTTAACTCGAGTTTGCCAGTAACTACCTTGTATGAAATTAGTTATTACACCACTATTATTTTTTAAAGATGCCATATAGTCAAAAGTTTCAAAAAGAACATTTTCAAGTGAAATTTTTTTTTTTAAAACACATCTCTGTGGAATTACTTGTTCCGTACAGTTGTAAGGTTTTAAAACTGACAAACCTCTTACCATCATATTATTTAACCGTTGACCAATTACTTTTTATTTTGGTGCAATATAAGAACCTTGTTCAGAAAAGTATTGAAAACGTTAGTGTTCATTTTTGAAATTTATTAAAGCACCTACTATTTTAATAAAATTGGTAAAAATATTAAAACATTCTGCAGGTAATTGACCTTCACATATCATCTGTTCAACATAACTTTTAATATAAACAGCAATACCTTCAGAAAAAACTGTTTTCATCCCATCAATCACAATTTGTACAGCGTTCCTGGGCATAATGGGATTAGCATATACACAAGAAAGAAATTGACCTAATATTTGATTCAACATTTTAGATGGCTCAATAAATTGTCTACCATTAATTTCATCTATAGAAACAAAACCTGATATTGGGTTTAGGATAGGTGTAGAATCTAAATTAAAACTGGTTTCATGGAATTGTTCTGAAGTAGAAGGTAGTATTATGTTGGTACGTTTTGATAGATGTTTGTGAAAGGAATTTTTTTAAATAGATTGATCTTGAGCAATTCTCTTCCTAACATTGAAAAAAATGGAATTCATGATTTAAATGTTGTAAATCAAAATGTTTAAAAAGGCTCTTTATGTTATCAGTTTATTTTTTACATAAAAAAAACACTTCAGCATTATTCAATTTATAGAATTAAGTTTTATTTTAAATAAATAATTAATTCTTAGACTAATAACTAATAAAACAAAAAAAAATACTTTGTTGGGTAACTTCCTAAAGTTTAATTAAAATATTATGAAAGGTGATAATTTGCAAATAAAACAATACTTTTTTTTTTTTTTAATATTTATAAATTAACTGTTGAATTAAAAACTTGAATTCCTACGTCAGACAGAAATGTGTTTACTGTTGTAAAGTTTTTATCAAATGGTGTTTGCAAATTATAAAAATGCTTTTGAATAAAATACCAAACAGTTTCACACTCAACAGAGTACTCTGCATTGAGTGTTACAATAATTTTAAAACAACAATCAACTGAGGCAGCAATTGAATGCAGTTGATAGAAAATGTTTTCAAGAACAACTAAGTAATTAGAAATGTCTTATAAAGTTGGACCCACAATTATGATGAATGGTTGAAGTGTATGGCCTAAACCTACCAATTTGTCTCTCCTATGAGTAATTATAGCTCGAACCTCAACGTTAATTTGTACATGTGTTATTAACCCATCCCTCATCTCTTGCTTAGAAGCTCTCCACTGTATTTTTGATTTCTTGGATCTAGAAGTTGAAACACCGTTCAAAAATGTGAGACTGAGTAGGACAGCAATATTAAAAACTTCTTCGTTATCTGTGAACATAAGTAATTTTATTTGTTATTAATACATATTGTAATATACCAAAAAATTATAATTTGCACAATTTCTCAGTGTCCCTCAAAGTATTAAAAATAAACAATTTAGCACATCATTAAAAGTTTTTGTCAATTTAAGATTCTAAAATATAATTAATTTAATGTTAAAAATTCGATGAAGATTATTCAATTAAACTAATATTTATGAGACAGTTTTACACATTTATACTCCAAATATTTTTTATGCAACGCTAATATTTAATATTTAGAATGAATGTCAGATGAACACAACAAAAATATATGAAATTTTATTTAAATTAATAGGTATTACTGACCTTTTGCTCCTAATTGTACGTATTCTTTTAATATTTGTATGTCCGTATTTTCCTTAGATTTATTTATTTTTTCACCAGTCAGTTCTAATATTTTTTTCTTGTATAATGGTAGACTTTGGTAAAGCTTGTTGGAATAACCAGGATAAGCCACATCAAAATCTTTTAATATCTGTAATCATAATAGAATATAACTATAAATAATCCATCATTATATGATTTATGTATATCACTTACAAGAAAATATCCTATAGGTTTTTTTAATGCAAAATACTCTGACATATATGCACCAACAGACTGACTATCATTTGAAATTTGTGCTTTCAAACGCGTAATTGTTGTTAGAGCCCAATTTTCTTCAACAAGTGACCAAGGGTCACTACAGTTGTGCAGCCAATTTAAACTCTCTTCTGCAGATGCAGGATTGTCTGTCTGATTTTCTACAATATGTTGAATTTCTTCTGGATATTGATTGTTAGTAAATATAAATATATATATATATCAATTTTATATAATACAATATTAAAAAAATAATGATATAGCTTATAGTTATTTATAATTTTACAATAATTTCACACGTTAAAAATTGTTGAGGACAACTTTACTCCCTCAATATTAATAAAGAATTTTCAAAATTTGACATTCTTATAAGTGAAGACTGGATTTAGTTGCGCTAAAAATATGTCAATTTTGCAATGAAAATAATACAATAATTGCATAATAAAATCATCTAATTTCTTCAAAAAAAAGTACAAATTGCATTATAAAATGTGTTCTTAAAATATTACAAAATGTAGGTATAATTATTATTTATTTTCTTACGAACATGATAGACATTTACAAATTATATAATAAAAAAGTTTTTGGAAGTATTTAATAATTAAAATATACAATTTTTCTGAATTAAAATTTATAATTATGTACATTTCTAAATTGTGTTCCTTAAAATTATATCGTCGGTTACTTAAGATATAATAAAATGATCTTTCAACATCCACACTGGTTATTGGCGCATATTTAAAACAATTCAAAAAAGATGGTGTTATGTTTGTATCTAAATTAACATTTAAATTACCTGCTATCACCACAGAGTAAGTTTTAATTGTTTTAAATGCATCATTTTTGTCTAATACATAAGTAAATTTATCTTTTATTATTTTTCCATGAGGACCGGGAATATTTATTAATATATTTTCAATTTCACTAAATATATTCAAACTATTGAGTAATTGGCTGTTTGATTCTTCTAAATTTGTGAGTTTTGTGGTTAAGTTGGATAAATGTAACTTTAAAAATGCCAAACCAAATTTAACTACATTATTATTTACTAATGATTTTAATTTACCAACACTAATGGCAACATCGTCTACATTTTCTACTACATTTTTAAAAGTTTCAAAATGATCTGCGTAAAACATTGCAGCATTTAACCAAGTCCCCCATCTGGTAATAATAGGTTCGGGAGGTAAAGGTACATCCGGCATTAATTCTCTGTGTTTGTTGATTCTAGATGGAGCTTTTATTCCTAAAATAAATAAATTAAATGTTCAAAATTGTAAATATTTATAAATTAATACCGTTGTTAATTAATTTATTAATGCCTGTATATAATTCACGAACTTTTTCTAATACTCTGTTAACTTCATGTGCCAAACATGTTATATGAATTAAATTTGGATAAAATATTTTTAATGTCTCCGCTGCTTTCACCATACAAGTACCAGCATCACTTATAAAAAGTAATACTTTTTGTTCGATACCGGGAAATATTTTTAAGGAAGAATTTACAAATTGGCAGATAGTTTCATAATTGGTACCCACAAGTTCTTTACATGAAATTAAATATGATTTTCCTGGGTTTCCATCTAATTTACCAATTAATAAATTAGCAATACTCAAACCTAAATAATAATTTTTCCATACATTTTTCTGTAATATTTTACACAAACCTCTTGGATCGGTAGTTTCATCTACAATCAACTTAACATTATTATCTCCTATGTCGTTAATTATTTTCTCTATTACATTTTTATAAATATTTGTAATATAATTTTTTCTTAGAGTACTTTCATTTGGTATATTTTGTTTTGTGTATTTTTCCAAAAACTGTTTTAACACTGAATTACATAGTTAATGCATAGGAATATTTGCAGAAACAAATGCATAATACAAGTCTTCAAAAAAATTGTTCGATTTTTGAGATGTACTCGTAATAAGAAGTTGTTTTTTTATATTATTTCTTTCTAACGCATTTTTATGCAAAACTGAAATTATGTATTAAAATTTAAAATCTTAATTTAAATACATTTGTATAAATATATAATAGAACATAAGTATAAAATGCAAAATTTACCTGTTTCAGAATGATGATCTAAAAAAATATTTTTTTTCTGATGAAAAGTTTTTGTCACATACGAGACAATAAATAATTTTACCATCTGTAGAAAAAATTTCTTTAGATTTGTTATACGGAGCAATCCAGGACGATATTTTATTTCTTAAACTTGATTTTACTTTAGGCATGATGGTTATGGTTACATGAAAATATAAGAACAAGCTAGTACAATTACATGAAATCAACTGATACTTAACAACTTGATAATTGTCTTTTTAAATACACAGACTATTTTAAAAACTGTAATCTTAACGGGTAATAAATTATTGTTATGGATATCATTAATGACCTATAGAAGTCCATATCGCCACGTATATCTATACTTATATTAAACCTTAATACTTCTTAGATCAAATAATTTAACCAATAATGAAAATCCACAATAATTTTATTATTTTTATATTATAAAATTAGTTAAGAAATATTGAATTGTACATTTAATAACGTAAAATATACAAAATTGCAAAAACATTGAAAATTGCAAAAGTTAAAATAAAATTAACATAAAATTAAATAGAAAGACTGCAATTAATACAAATCTTGTACATTTTTGATCAGATTTGATTCATCTTAAATGCAAAAAAAGTTGTAATAGCAATTAAATCCGGTCTTAACTTATAAGGAAGAACTTTGTGTTGTAGCGTTATTATTTTTTTGATAGCAATACACAATAATTTTTAATAATTAACTGAAAAAACAAAAAACCTTATGTTCTCAAACTAATAACTTCAATCGTATTTTATGTTATCCAAATAATAAAAAAGCTACGACACAGATAAAATTCATATTTATGTGTTGTCAGATGTTGTTTATTCTATTATAAATATGATACGAGAAAAGTTGTCCAGCGTGAGACAGTTTTTACCCTATTATGGGTGGTATGGCGTCTTCTTTATTCTTTTAATATTGATGCTTTCCACAGACTAATTGTGAACATCAGTATGGATAATACAATGCACTATTGGAATAATAACCTCTGTAAACAAATTTATCATATTTAACATTTCACATTGGATGCAAATTTTTAAAATGTATACCTTCGTCTACGCAAGGCCTTGTAACCACCACCAGAAAATGATGACTGTGCACCACCACGCGACGTTGGACGACCTCGGAACATAGCTCTACCCCTAGATACTACTGGTCGATTTGTAGTGCTTATCCCAGGTTTATTCGTTCTTTTTGGATTGACCTGTAAAGAGCCCAAACATTTAAAATCAATTATACCTTGTTAAATTTAATTGTGTTTAACTTACTTTAATCTGACGACCTCTGAAAAAAAAACCATCCATCCCTATGGCTGTGCTAACGGAATCCATGTCAGCAAATTCAATATATGCAAATCCTTTTGGATGACCAAATGGGCAACATAATATGGTAATCCGATTTATTGAGCCACAGCCATCAAAATGAGTTTTCAATTCTTCTGCTGTTGCTCCATAGTCTACCTACAATTTTTAACAAACACATTTTGGTGTAAAACATTCAACAACTGTAAAATCAAAGATATACTTACATTACCAACATAAACAGATCTAGCATCAACTTCAGCCTTTTCCTGCTCAGATAAATTAGAAGTCGCACCTAAAAGACAATATAATAACCCTTAAAATATATAAAATAATAATTTATAATTAATTCTAAGAGAATATAATATATATTATTATTTTATTCATAAATCTTTAAATTGTATGATATTATTATGTAAAGTATAAAAAAATTATCACTTTGTTATGCAAAATAATACTAAATACCTTAGTTTTTGTTCGATAAATGTAAAAAATAGGTGTTGTCTATTTCTAAGTATTTATTTTCTTTATAATGTGTCATTTAGTTTTAGTAAGTAATAATTTTAACATTAAAATTTAGTATCATATGTGAAGATCTACTATCATATATCTTCTAAGTTCCTCAAAGTTTTAAAATAAAACTGCCTAAGAAAATATTTTATAGAGCTTATGAGGTTAATTATTACCACTATAAAATACATATTTTAGTTAATTGTATTAGTAAAAACATGGACTTAAAAAATATTAAAGTAAGAACAGTATAATAATGTAATTTAATTGTGCTAAGAATTTATTTAGGTACAAATAAAAAAGTTAAGCTGTTAATTGATACAATTTCTAATTTATTTATTATTCTCTAAATACCTTAACTAGAAAATGTTAGATTTGTAGGGTACATTTAGTAAGTGATTGCTTAGAAATAATAATTTGCAACACATGTGAAGATCTACTTTAATTTATTTTCTCAAAATAATTATGATAAAATAGCTTCTTAACTATATTAAAGAACTTTTGAGGTAAATTATTAATATTTTAACCTCCCCCAATAATAAAATATTCTTGAAACATAGTAACCGAAATCAAATATTTACTTCTAGTGTATCGTAGTTATAAATTCTTTTTAACTAATATGTAATTTTTTTTTCAAAATTATTTAATACATTTACAGTTGTATATCCAGAAAATGATCAGTAAAAAGTAAAAATAATTCTGCTCAAAAGCATATTTACAACCAAAGCAGAAAGTGTACATTGGTTCATATTATATTATAGGAACAAGACCATTCATTTATCAGTTTGGCATTAACATAATTAATCAATATCCAAAGATTAAATATATAATCTTGATTATTTGTACGAATAAAATATTTTTGGAATAATTAAATGGATCAATAACCAGTGTAAAACAAGGCCAAAAGCCAATCAACTAGTTATTACTAATAAACTGTACTAATATTGTAATATACAGCTATGACATTTATTACAAGTTTGAATACCTACCTAAAGAAAGTTTAAGAGTTTATGTGCAAAAGCAAATGATTATAAGACATCACATTAAGAAATTATACTATATGAAGGAAAAAAATAAAAGTCCTACATACTTGTATTCGAGAAATTTGGAGAAGCCAGTATTGGGTTGTTGGCTAATTCATAATCTACTTGTGACTGCAATTTGTTTAACATTTCAGCTTCTTCTTCCATTTTACGTACATTGGCTATGATTACTTCGAGGTCCTGAACAAACAATTATGTTAGAATAAATATAAGATGTGTTATGAACAAATAACTTACAGAATGTGCTGGCGCTTGAGAGTCGACATTATTCGATTGACCGTTTTTAAGTAAATTGAAATACATGCTAAGTATACTAATTTGAGTGTTATGTTCTTCAGATGGTAAATCAATACCGCCTTCCAACAGTTGGTCATCTAAGTCTGCCATGTTTGATTGACTAAAAAAATTAATTAAAAAGGTTAGGTAGGTGGTTAGGTTATGACATTGATCAAGTATTCGTGAAAGGTTCAAAACAACATCGATTAAATTGTTGACAACATTATTGAAACACAATATTTGTTGGAAAGAAAATACTAATAACATAAAAATATCAAATAGGTAAAGATAAGTTTTTAGATTTAACAAAAAATTAGTATGAATTCCACCATAATACGAGGGGTAACATAATAAATTATATTGATTATGTCGTCATGATGCTCGTCAGAAGCGGATTAAAAACTCACCACAAACTTCAAAACCAAAAAACCGTCCGACCGATCGTAATGATCGTTAGAAGTGTGCGCCACCCAAAAAGCAGACACCGGTCAAACGAACGAACGACTAACCCAACCTACCTATGGGCTTAATGGCAGAGGCAGATCGCGACGAGACAGCGTGAGCAATCCGCGGAACACGGATCGGGACGAAAAATGTGGGACGCGACTATAGAAAACGTTCAACCGTCGTCGCAAAGGGTAGGGAGGCCCGGAAAAAGAGCTCGCGGGACCGCTGTCGTCCCGGGAACCGAGTTGGCCACAGGACGGTCGGTCGCGCCGGCGTAGATAGTTCGGGCGTGCCTGGGGTACTTACGCGGCGTCCGGTCCGGATGGAAACTTTGATTCGGCGGAGCGGTCGTCCACGGGCGAAACACAAGACGTCTGTGTATTCTTGAATCTCAGTGGTCAGTGGTTGTTGTGTAATGTATAACCCCGAACTCGTATTAACAATATTGGTATTACTTATTTTAAATGTATATTTTTCATAGATAATAAAGTAATGGATGGGCCATCCCTGTAGCAGGTAGCTTATACACAGAGCATTCTGTGATGGAAGAGAACTTGTGTTACCACAGCGGTTAGACAGTGGTTACACCCTTACACAGTCGTGGTTAACATGCAATTCATAATGATAAATGATAATATTTTGCGTCAATAATTATATTTTAATAAGACATTTCTAAGTCAAAATATAATAATATGTATAATAAACATGTATAATTTACATTTTGTCAATTATTATAAAAAAATCACAACTTTAAAGTTTAAATTAAAAAAAGAGATAAGTGATAAGACCGTAATACCATGTTCGGTAACCAGTGCTATATTTTGAAACATATTGGTGGTACACAATGTCTCTTCCGTCACAGCATAGAACAATTATAGCATGGCCCATCCATTACTTAATATTATCTATGATATTTTTATGATTTGGTGATACGGTGATACGGCGCCTTATGACATTGACTCTTACCAGCAGCAGCTGCTGTCATCGTTGTTTCCTTTTTTACAACACGAATTATACTCGATTGTTTAATTATTGTAAATGTCGTTGAATTAGTTTGTATTGCATTCGTTTTTTCTATTATTTTATACGCGACCACCGTGATTTTTACGTGGGCGCCTATGCGAAAATTATGCCAACAATTTAGTTCCTAAGATTTGGTCAGTTATTTAGTTTATAAATAATGTACTGTTCACTATGAGTTTTCATAAAAAACTGTTTTATCGCAGACGCATGTCGCGAAAATCGATCGTGATATGCCGCGCGTCGTTTTCGGCAACGGCGGCGGCGATAATTATTTTTGATGTGAAACATCTAATGGCGCGGTACGGTAGTAACACCGACTGTGGCGTGGCGACGCCCCACTCGTGGATCGTCGGCTCAATTCGCCAAAGCACGGCGATTTCTTCTCTACGCACGCAATATCGGCGTACCCACCGATTACTTTAAAAACGTATAAATACATACACCTATATTGTAGTTACGTTGAATATATTGTTAGTTGTTACGTATATATTAAAATATGAGTGACGGCGACAGTGCGAGTGACCGTGAAAATATTACAAAAATATTGGAACGAGACAGTGCACCGCCACCAGAGAAGAAAAGAATTAAATTTCAAGACAAATATTTAAATATAAATTATATTAAATATAATTTAATATAATTAAATTATTTGAATTAGTATTATTATATTATTTTTTGGTATATATTTATTATTGTATAAACCTACAACAATATTGTTGTAATAATACAATATAATAATAATATACAATAATAATAATAATAATAATAATACTATATTATAATAGCAAATATAAATATTAGTATAAACTAAATAAACGTAAGGTGGTGTTAGGTGTAAGGTGTGGTATTAATTAACGTAGGTATTTATATAATATAATATAGTATATAAATTTATATTTATATTATATAATAATGTCTATTATATTATAATATTAGCTTTAATAATACTATACTTTATAATTATTATTATTCATATTATAATATATACTGCAGTATATATTTAATATAATATTTATATTAAACATTTAATTTTATTTTATTATATAATTGTACATAATTTATTTATTAAAATTTCTATTATTATAGGAATAGGATGGCCAGATTTGTTGAAATTTCATAGTCATCTTATTCACCATCTATTTTCAACATTATTACAAAAAGAAAATGTTTGATGTTTCACATCTGCCAGGCGTCCCACGACGGCTCACAATTTTTTTTTTCATAACAATAATATATTATTATAACAACTATAATATAAGATAATATACGGGATGTCGCATACAGTGTTTTACTCCACCGTGACGACATATTCAAGGTCACGACCAGGGCCGGCGTCATACAATTTTGACGGGGGGGTGAGATCAAGAATTTGCCGACTGAAATTTAATTTATGCCCACTCATAATTTCTTTAAAACATCAACAATCACTTCTGCAACTGTATCCGGGGATGACACAAGAAAAATCTGACGGAAGGGGAGGGGTGTCATACTAAAATTGCTGACTCCAAATATCTTTGCAGACTCGAAAAAAATTTAAAGCCGGAGTAATAACAACGAATGTAATTTTAAAATAATTTTTTAATGTAAATCAAATATTACATAAGTACATATTATTATACATGGTTAGTCTAAAATTAAATCCAATATATATTAAGATATATGTATATTATTATTTTTCATTATATATTTTATCAATTAGGTTTAGGTACCTATAGGAATATGATTTGTATTAAAATGTTAGTAAAGGTAAAAAGTAAATAATTAAATTAATAATTACACCAGGCACCAAGTTTTTATATTCTATACAATATTATAAAAATTCAAAATAATAACAATGTTTTTACAATAACTATTGTGGGTTATACATTTATTCGTCGTTCTTTAAGGGTCTGACAGTAGTGTAGTACTGTAGTGGATGGATGTACGGGATACAGGAAAATGTTTATCAGTTTATACTAACAGTTTTAAAAATAGATATGGGCTATTCCACGGCTATAGTAGGTATCTGTAGCCGTGGCTATTCTAGATGTACATATTTTATTTATATTAATAATCAATTTGCCATTTGCCAACTGATATCGGAACTATTTATATTTTATAATTGAAATGTTTTTAAAAGATATTACATTTTTATTTGTAAATACAACAAATAGGTTATTTTATCTAAAAAATTCTGTATGCCGAAAGTGCCGACTTTCATTACGATTATTCGATGGCGGGGTGTCACGACCCCCAATACCCCACTTGCCTCCGGCCCTGGTCACGACGGTGATATAATATTTGACTTCGATTACCGACGACGACGCTTTGCAATAGTCGCGTCGGTATAGCACAATAGCAGTATATGATAATGTGACAATGGAAGATGGTATAAACTGCGGCAAAATTAATCTTTTTCTACAAGTCGATATTATGTAAACTGCGGCGAAAAAAAATTAAGATTATACAATCTGCGATAAAACCGATACATCAAACAAACTGCTGCAATTTATTTTACATACCTTCTATATTATACCTACTATATACGGTATACACGTTTATCGTTTAGTTAGGTATTATACGTGTTATGACACCTATTGGCTATTAGTCTAGAGACTCTTAGAGAATTAGGCTTAATAATAAAGAAAATCCATTTTTTAAAATTGAAAAATATTATATTATTATTAACAATTATTTTAAAAGATCGTAGCAATCGTATAATCAAAAAGAAATTGTAATTTAAAAATTAACCTAATTAACATTTTGTCGTATTTGTCATTTATGTTTCATTCAAACTTAAAAATACATTTGGATTTGCTAATTTGTACGCAAGACAACATAAACGATATACGTACATAGGTACACAAAGGCGGTCCTATAATATAATCACAGATATATAAAAATACTAGATGCCGACTTGGAAATGATTTTGAAGCCCACAAAATGGCCGAAATTTTCTTATCTAAGAAGTAAATGTTTACGTTTTCACAACATTGATATAGGATATCATTGTTATCAATTTATTATTTATCATATGAATATCAGACTTTTTAAGTTCATGATTTTTATAACTATATTTTTTGAAATACTATTTCCTAATGTATTTACATTGTTCAAAGTAAGTTAGTAAGATATAATGAAGTAAATATATTTTAATATTTATGTATAGATTAAACATTTTTGGCAATTCAAACAATCAATCAAATGTAATATATTTATTTATATTTGAAGGTAATAACTGGTAATTTAATAATAATACAAAAAAATAATTAAACAAAATAAAACAAAAAAATAAAACTGTAAAGAAATTAATATATCATAAATGTACACCTTTAAGAAACATATATTATGTAACACTTTCAGGCTAATAACCTTTGCTGTTGAAGCCTTATTCTTTAAATAAAAAATAAAATAAAATAAAACAACTGATATATTAACGTGGTGTCATGTTAATAATAATAAAAATATTTGAACAAAATAAAACTGGTATATCACCTAGTTTAATAATAATAACAATAATTAAAACAATATAATATTATATACCTACTATTGATTCATAAAAATGATTTGTTTTGTAAATTTTTGTCTTTTAGGCACAGAATTTAGAATTTCTATTGAAAACATTTTTCCAAAAGAATGGAGTTGAATACTTAGGTATTTTTTAACCAACAATGAAATTAAAATCATTTTATGTGGTCTATCTAATAATGGAACATTATCGCATTAAAGTGAATTAAATACAGTATTGTCAAGTGCAAATTTATTGTTACAAAGGTTTATTATTTTTAAATCAATATTTTTTATATTTAATGTTTCTAAGTTATTAGTTAAAATTAATAAAAATGTTTCAGCTTGATAAATTATTTTGAACGCACATTCTGAGGGACACACTAACCCACTGTTATTTTTGAAATCAACAAATTTTGAATATTCTAAACAATGATTATTGATTATAGCTGTGTTCAGATAATACTTTGAGAAGCGATTGAATACATGAATTACTGTCTAATAAAGGTATGATTTTTTTTAACGCATAGCCAGTAATATAATATATAATATTTTTTTTTTGAGTCTTCATAACTACTATTTGAATGATTTAATAAAGTTAATCTATTTACTATTTCAATTTCATCAATATCATTGAAATCATCATTACTAATATTTATATTTTGGTTTTTTTTGTTATATTTGAAGGAAAAAATAGATAATGTTAAGTCGTCGTCAAAAGTATTACAGTTTCCAAGAGAGGAACAAGTTACAGAATTTTTAAGCAATATTTGTTTCAGTGCTGTTTTAAATTGAATAGCATTAGAGTTATTATTTGCACCATATTGTTGCCGTATACGGCCGAATAATAACTCTATGTGGTCTTGAGAAAACCTGTAAGTTAAAATATATTTAAAATTTAAATTTTGGGTAAATATCATTTCAGATATTTCAAAAATTGATTTGAATGGAGCTGCAAATCCTAATATAAAAGTTATTTTATTAGATTTAAAAAGAAATTTATTTTCAAATTTTAAACTAAATAAATAACGAATAAATGGAATAATTTTATCCTTAATAAATTGTATGTTAGACCTAAAAATTGGACTTTTATAACCTTTTGAAAATGGGGATCTAGAATTTAAAAAATCAAATATTTGGTCTATAGTTCTGCAAAAGTTAATAGTTTCATCACACCCTGAAAATTGTTTATAGTTATTATTTTTTAAATATTGAAGTGCATTGGCTGTTGAAGAACTCAACAGTTGTACAGCTATTTTTACCTTCATTTTATTTTGTTTCCAATTTATGTGTACATTAGATATTTTATTTGCAAATTTTAGAGATAAAGTAGTCTGTAATTCATGTAAATATTCAAAATAACACCATTTAATTTCTCCTGTCATAGATTCAACAACCAAACAATTTCCTATGGTGTTGCGAGCTAATTTAACCATATGACAAGCATCTGGTATAAAAAATACTTTTTCGCCATTAATTGGATGTTTAAACCAAGATTTAATTGAATCAAAATCATCACCAAACTCACATCCTAATAATTTTAGTGTTGAGAAGTTTGTGAATGCTCCATCACATGTAACACCCCATATACGCAATTCTGATTGGTATGCTAAACAAAGTGCTGTTTTAATTAACTCGGCTTGAACAACGGCATTCACTTTATTTTGTAAAAAATATCCAATAGGCAACTTCCATTTACCATTTAAACAAACTAACATAAATACTAACACTTCTGTTGCTGCTGTTTCCAAACTCTCTAAACTTACTTCACCACCAAAATCACAGTAGCCGACAAATTTGTGAGTTTTCTTGTCCCAAATCACTTGTTTTTTATGCTCATTGCATCTAATAACAAATTACATTCTTTGTCTTCAGGGCTGAAAGTCTTTAATGCTTGGAAAACCTCAGAGAAAAAACCCGGTTCACCGTTCACTGATGAAGTCCATGATCGGATGGCAGTTGGATGTGGAAGTTTTAAAATTGTTCTGAAATATATTATATTATAGAATATTTTAAATATATAACTTTAAACATAATATTTAATAAAATTATTTTTTACTAACCTACAATATTTATATGCTTTAGGGGAATAGTAATTTAAAGTAAGTGCAAACTTTTTTAGCTCATTACTATATCTTTGGTCAGTTGTTTTTTTATTTTGATTATTTATCTGGTTTTTAAATAACTCCTTAGACATGCCTTCAAATTCATCCAACAATGTGTCATGTTCATTATCTCCAATCAAACCTTTCTTTCTAACACTCCGAAGTAATTCTTTAAGATTTGTTGTTTTACTTTTTAATCTTCTTACTTGTTGACTTAATGTTTTAATTCTATATTTTAAATGTACTTTTCTTGGAGTTACTACTGTTGGAGGTCTTCCTCGTTTTGGTGTGGTCAATAATTCTTTGGATGGGCTATTACTGTATGAATGTTCAAATATTATTTGTCTTTTAACTCTTTTAAGTGTTATTGGACAATCATTATAAGAGTTATTTACACTTAAATCGATGGGATTTTCATAAACATTTATAATGCCTGTATCATCTTTTTCTTCCGGACTTTTTGTTCGGATTTCATTTTTAGAACAAAAAACTGATAGAACTGCATCAGTTTTTAAGTGTTAACGTTGCCCATTAATATTTTTTAAATCTAAGTGAGTGAAATGTTTACTGCATACCCTGCTATATTTTGTAGGAACAAATCCTTTTATTTGTATTGCATCTATCCACTTTTTTGTTATTTATTTATTTAATAAAGGAAAACTAAAAATCAAAAGATAATGTACTTATACATTTTATTTAAACAATTTTCAAAATGATACTTACGAAAAAAAATGGATACCACAATTTGCAACTCTTTTACTGTTGCACTGCCAAACACAGCAAAAATAAACCATTTTGCAAAAGAATAAACTACTCATGGCACATTACAATAAAAATCTATAATTTATTAATTAGATACCTACTTATTTAAGAGAGCTAATCATTGTGCATCATCTTTTAAAAGATTGGTATGATAATAAAAATTTGTATAATACATCAATCTATAAATATATATCCTTAATATGTTAGATATTATAATTATAATTATTTATTTAGGTCTTGGCGGTCTTGCATAATTGATTTATTCTTATAGGTTATAGCATTTGCATTTTGACATGGGGAACTTAACTAAAAATTAATTAATCAAAATCATTCTTAATAAAACCAAATTGAATTTTACTCAGATCAACTGAATTCAAGCATGTGTGTATTGGATAAGCTTGAAACTTTTTTATTTAACATGTTTATCTACATTGTATTTCTCGTTTGTTATAATAAATAATATTATTATTAATAGGCGGAAATTTGGTGAAATTACTGGGGGGGCTGACCATTATATTTCTCATTGCACCTATATAGGCACTAATCTAGAGTCGCTCACAATTATTTATTTCAACAAGACAATTTACAAAGTTTGACATACTAAACAATTTAACCATAATACAGTACAAAAACAATAATTTTCATTACTTTGAACATTTATTTCTAAACAGAAACAACCAATGCTGATGTTAGTTATTAATATTATATAATATTATATTATATAAAATATTTTTTTATAATTTATTTTGTAATCCAGATATTAAAAATGCATTTTTCAATTATACTAATTATTGTATATTTAGTCACATTACAATTGTGATGGCCTGGGGAGGGGGGCTAAGACCTGTAATTAATTAAAATAATAATAGAATATAAGATTATAATTATATTTATAATTTTAATCTAAATGTGTACGATGTATTATTAATACATTTTTAATAGTTTTGTTTCCCGCCATAACATTATTACGGTTTATCATTTTATCATAATATATATTTTGTAAACATTCACCTCTTAGATAAGAGAATCTCCGCCATTTTGTAGGCTTCATAATTTTTACATTGTAGTAATAGGGAGTCGTCTATCTAGTATTTTTATATATCTGTGAATATAATATAGAAGGTATATAAATAAATTGCCGCAGTTTGTATAGTGTACCTTATGATATCTTATCGGTTCTATCGCAGATTGTAAAATCTTATTTTTTTTTTTGCCACAGTTTACATATCAATTTTTAGAAAAAGGTTAATTTTGCCGCAGTTTACGTACAGTCCACCGAAATCGGTCCCGCAATTCCAGGTAACAGAAAGGTCGATTGCCTCGCAAATTAAGTCTATTGTAATCACGGCCACGAATATTTTACCTGGTCGTTCTGTTTATACAGTTATACAACTGTACAGAATTCAGTTCATTCGAATAATATAAATATAATATATTATAACCTATAATCAAAAAAAAATTTTAAATTAAAAAATTAACCCAAATAACATTTTGTTGTTTATTCTTAAAACATACTTTTTTCAAAAATGCATATTATCTTGAAATTCGTTCATCTTCTTTCATTTGTCGCTGTTCGTTAATAAATTTGTACTTTTGCATTGTCTCTTTATTCAATTTGTACGCAAGACAAATTAAACGATATACGTACACATAGGTTAGGGTTACATAATACCATAATACAGTATATATAACCATATAGGAGGTATATAAAATAAATTACCGCAGTTTGTATAATGTATCTTATCATGTAGGCCCGTATTTAAGGGAGGGCTCGGAGGGGCAATTGCCCCTGGCGGCAATATTAAAATTTGGTTTAGGGGTGGCAAAATATTGAAATGGTCGAAAATGTAATAACATATTGGTTATTACCGATTTTTATTTTATATTGATGTAATTATTTACTACTAAAATTGTGTAATATCAATAACGTAAAATATTTTTAAAATATTTTTTTGGGGTGGGGGAGGCGGCAATTTTTGTAAATACGGGCCTGTATCCGTGGTTTTGTGGTAGATTGCAGCATAATCTTAATTTTTTTCTGCCGCAGTTTACATATCGACTATTTTAGAAAAAGGTTGCGTGATTTTGTCGCAGTTTACATACAGGTGATACAGCCGTGACTGCAATGGCGGGAAGAATATGATACAGAAAGCTGCCGTTATAATACCAACGGTAGCAGCTAGCAGCACATACTGATGGAAAATTAATTTTATTTACCGTATAAAAGATCGTACGAAACTGTTTTACGTTAACATAAAATACACGGGCTACAGTGAAAATAAATACATATAGGTATAGAATTTTTACCCCATGTCGAGGAGAATATTATATTTCTGTGACGTAGTGTTTTTATTTTTTCGAAACTGGACTCAATTTTATTTTATAAGCATTTGAAAAATACATATATTTATAGAAATTTAAGATTAAACAACCTGGTTATATTTTAAAATCATTTTATCAAAAAAAGAAAAACACTACAGATAAAATACCCGACTAAATTGTGTAAAAATTTTGCATCTCTAAAACGACTATAGCTCCGGTAAAACGTGTTTAAAACTTGTCTCAGTAAAATGTCTGCAAACGCCTATGGTCCCTATGTACCTACACTGTACTCTGAATGTGAACGTGAAGAAATTCAGGTTTTAAGTGCGAACTTGAATTTTCCAAACTCCGGTATATCACATTGGTGTTTTTCTCAGGTGCAAAATATTATAATATTTTATCAGCATGTTTTCTTTTTGTTTAACCTCAATAAAAACAATAAATTAGACGGTTTATAAAAATATAAAAAATATTCTACGAATAATTAATATGGAGCGTATATGCCAACGATGAACGATGTAATCCGGGCGCATTATTGCTATTTACAAGTACTAAATACAATATTGTATATTCGAATACCATAGATTAGTCTATACGACTATACTGGGTGATTCATTACACGTAAAATACTCGTTAAATCGAACAATATGTTGGCATTTTTTAACCTTTTTTGTCTTACATTGTTCGAAGTCATTGTTAAATTGTTTGCATCATTTGCAAAATTGTTTCTTATCCTTATAATTGTTTAGGGTTTTTTTTACTCTTTTGAATGACAACGTTTAATTTTCATTTCATATTTCAATGCAGACTATTTTTCCGATTATTATTTCGTTACGCCAAAAATTAAAAAATAATATTATTATAAAGATAATACACACGAAAAAAATATAAAAAAATGTTGTTTTGTAAACGGTACTTGATACCGTATAAAAAAAAATCTTTTGAAAATGTCGATACTTTTCGATAGGTTTAATGAATGTATCATCCTGTATAGTCTTAATCTATAGTATTTAATTTAGCCATAATCCAGCATTTCGGGGGAAAAATTATTCGTGTATTTTGATCCGTGTTATTAAAATAACTTAAAACATATTGATGTTACTTTATGTTGTTTTGTACGACGCCAGACTAAATAAATAATAATAATAATTATTAACTTAAATTATTATTATCACTGTAAGTACTAACGAAGTGGGTATAAAACATCATAGATAATATATAAATGGATAGGACATGCCCATACTAATACCATGTGAGGCGAGGTTCCCGGAATGGCGGCCAACTGAGGCGATTTATCAATATTTATGTTATCTCTTATCAATTATTTATATTATCAACATTAACAAATTTTCAATTTTTGAAAACATGCAATGTGTCAACAATGAATCAAATGTGTTGTTTGACCAAACTATTCAATTTGATACACATCGTGATGAGCTTATTACTACCATTTGTAAAACGTACTACAAAGTACGATTTTTTCACGAGGTCAAGAAAGTGAATGATAACATCACAATGCGTTCAAAATTTACAAAACTTATACATTTTAGGCATGAATAAACTACAACTTTTTTTAAAAATGTTGTTAAAATTAATTTTAAATTTTAAATGTTATAAATAAATTGACAAATAAAATGTTATCCAAATTCATTCATTCGTGTTCATTATTTCAAATCACCTCGGTAAAATTAAAATTTTTAAAGAATAGAAAAAAATATTTGTGTCATGGAAAGGAAAAAAAATTGCCTCAGTTTCTTATCATTTGAGAACCAACTATTTGTTTTTATGTCCTATCCATTCATATATTATCTATGTAAAACATAGACATAATAATAAATGGACTGCGCACAGAGATAACGATTGTTGGGGGCAAACACGGAAGAAACTATTGAATATTTTTATTTACACCATGAAATAATCATTATCTAGTTTCTATTATCACCTAAACAACAATATCAATTAATAATAAAAAGTAAGAAGTACTAAGAACATAATATTTTATTACAAATGCTAAATAATGCATGAAAATCAAGTACTTAATAAAATTATTAAGCAATAAGCAGGTATATATCGGAGTGTATAATAAATATAATATGAATACCATATAATTGTATTAATAAGTTTTTCTCTTATAAATTGTACAGCAAAATACTAAATACCTATGTGAAAAATATAGGTAAATATACTTTGTAAAATATTTTAACATAATATTTAAAAATTATACATTCCTTGTTAATCAGATGATACAAATGAAGAATAAAAAAATACAAATTTATATACATTAAAAAATGATTGAAATATCATTAAAATAATTAATATGTGTAATGCACTAATGCAATATGGGACATGGGTTACATTTTTAATAGTATTTTAACTGTAAGTAAATAATTTGATATCTTTATAATAATTTCTGTAATTCTTTACAATTTTCCGTTTTGAAAATACAAGTATAATATATAAATAATAATAGTATATAATAATAATATTTAAAATTACTGGTTTTTAAAATGTACAGTTTTTGTTAAAAAAGATCTTATTCTTTCTTTGGGTTCATTTATAGTTTTGTTAAAATAATGTAATCTCACTGTCAAATATGTTTTTAAAGTTAGGTGAATTATTTGAAGCAGGTGATTATTGAGCGGTGATTGATTTAATATATGATCTGATAAACTTTTAAACATATTATAAATTTGTATTCTTGATGTTGCTTTTATAATAAGATAATTAATTGGGTTATTTTTAATGGTTGATAGTTGATGTTTATGTGTTTTAAAAACTTTTTCAGCTGCTATATAAAAATGTATATTTAATCAATGACCGCAGTCACTAATGTGTTGCAGACTTGCAGTCAAACACCACCTTGTGTTTCTGGCTCACGGATAAGTGACCAAATGGGTTCTTGGCTTACATAAACGCAGGTTGTTCCTCAACCAACCGAAAAAAAAAATTAAATATTATTTTTAACATGCACCACAAGACAGTATAAAAGATCATATTATAAAATAATCTAACCTTAAGTACAGAAAAACAATTATCTGAAATCATTCTTTTTTCATCTTTTAAATGAGTTATCAAATTATTCATTGTTTTTATTTTATGTTCAAGTCTATAATTTTCTTTTCTTAATGATTTTATTTTTTTTATATGTTTTTTATGTTCATTTTTAGTAGCAATCCAATATTTCAGCCTACTATTTGGACTATCTATCTCAGCAATGTCTTTGAAATCACCCACAAAACATTTACGTTTCCTAAAATCATGTAAAATATACATGTTTAAACCTTTAAATTAAAATATTGTATAATATCATCATATTAGTACTTTTTTAAATTAAATAATAAAAAAATATTAAAAAATACACATATACCTGTTTTTTGTGGATAAAGGTGTATTAATAATATTGGAGCTCATTTTTGTACAGGTTGGTGTATTACTAGGATTAGGATATGTTTCTGTATGTTTTGATTCAATTAGACTGATTTTTACCGATGAATTACCTTAATTAATAAAACTAATTAGTTGAAAATATTGAAAAATAGTAATGAAAAATTTGTTTAAATAGGTACAAACAGTTGGCACTTAAATCATTGAAAGATAGTGAACTACTAATTTCTTTAGAACAATTATCATCAAATACTTCAATAATATCCATATTTTCAACAGGAAACAGATTTTTATTAACACCTGTAAATAGATAATATTAATTTGATATTGATATTAGAAAAAAAAGAAAAAATACTAACTTTTCTTAAATAAACTTGGTATAGCAGTTTTTTTCAATATTGGATTGCCATGTATTCCACCTATATAATATGCTGATTCAATAAAATGCTTGCTACAAAATACAAATAACACTATACTTTGTTGGTTGAAAATCAGGATTATGCTGTTTGATCTGATGAATCCATTGTTCACCAACACTTCCTTTAGGTATGCTAAATATTTATGTATAATACAAGATTAGGTTATTATCCAAAAGGAATAATGCATTTTAACTAGGTACTTATACTTATCTATGTATTTTAATGCCGAGCTCTTTTATAGTTGTTTTACAGTTTTTAACTGAACAAGTTTTCATTATTATTTTAAAATTATATATTTTAAAAAAATAATAATTTTTTTTTTTTAAGTTAAATAACACTAACACTGTGATACAAATTATAAATTTTATAATAACACAAGTCGCTTATTATAGTCGATTTAAAGACATGGAGTGACTAATAATAATTATTATAATTTATAACTATTATAAATTATAATATATATATATTATTTACTATTATTATACATTTATTAATAAATATATTCGTGGTGTATAAAATATAGACGTATTTCTTCCATGACTGCCCCCAACTATCTCCATCTCTCTCAAACAATTTCGACGACCAGACATGATGGACTGGTGGTGAGGAAAGCGCAGTCCATATATTATTATGTCTATGGTATAAAATAATATCGTGTACGGCATTACGGTGGCGGCGTAGATAACATTGTTTCTGCGTCGTGACGGCGGCGGTAGCTGTTACCTCGGAACCATAGACCTTATACTAATAGACGAGCCTTTCGTATACCATAAGCACTATGAGACGCGGTGAGACAAAATACAGTGATGCAGCAAAATGTTATGTCAGGTTTACCGCTCTTTACAATCTCTATTGTATAGAATAATATTGTATTGGTAGGTACTCCAAATTTATATAAAATTTAAACACGAATTTTTTAGCAAATAAATGTCAACTGTATTTAAAATATAATTATACAAAGAATACCATAAAATAATGAATATAATAATATAAATAATACCTACTATTTAATAATGAATATAATAAAATGAGTAGCTATAATAATATAGTTGTAGGTATAATGACTGCTTATAATGAAAATATTTTCCTACCTATTCATTTCTAAATAGAATTAATTTGGTAAGTTTTTTTCTCACTCCTACTGTATTTTTTTGTTGTTGATTTGCGATATGTTTTAATCTTAAATTTATATAAGTGTAAATTGTCAATAGTCAATGTTAATAATTGGTCCTTATGATTCGTAAATAATGTCTGGTTATTTATATGATTATTCATTGTGTCTGTTTCAAATACAGAATTACCTCTAAACACTTCTGATTTTATTTTCAAATATAATTTATTTATAAAATTGTTACCACACATATTTTTAAAATCTACACATCGTATATTTTTTTCTGAAACAGCACAAATGTAACTAACATCCTTACTAGGTTTAATTAGTGCATCGTTTCTATCTTTCAGTTTAATTAAAAGATTAGCTGTTTGATCTACAGTTAAGACCTCTTTGCATGTATTACAGTTAATTTTTTTCATTACTGTTTTTGAAACGAATCCTGCAATATACTCTGTTATATTTTCTACGTATGGAGATACATTAAAATATGATTCTAGATAATCATGGTCGAGATTAGTCACTGTTACTAACTGATTATTATAGTCATTGGTATCATCAGTAGGGTGGTCATTAAGTATAGAATCTGGGATGAATATTTTTGATTGGGATAGCATAGATTCTGGGAGACAATTTCCATACTGTGACCCACTAACATGGTGATGCACTAATAGTTTTTTATATGCAATATTAAATTCTTTAGCTGACGGATTGTTATTATACCCACCCCTTGATCTGATTGAGCTAAAAAATGTTTCGATGTGGTCTTGTGATATTTTATATGAAAGTATGTATTCCATTCCATATCCATTTTCAATTATAAAATTATAATAATTTAATAAATTTTTCAGAGCCCATACTATACCAATAAAACCAGTTTTTCTCAGTGAATCAACAACTCTGGTCCCATCTACATGCTTTAAGCCATAAACATACCCCTCAAACTGTTTTATGAAATTAACATAGTTATCATAAGTTTCTAAGTTTAAAGCCCTATTATAAGGAGATTTTGAATATTTTGAACGGCAATTAAGTATGTCAAATGCATCATTCATAAATTGGCAGAATTCTGCGGTTGGCCCAGAGTCTTTAAATTTTGAATCTAATGATTGACAAAGTAATAAACCTTTACTAACACTATTACTTAATAACTGAGTAGCTAGGCTAACATTCATTTTCTCGTTATAGTAATAAATATGTTTATGAGATAATTTAGTTGCAGCTTTTAGACCTTCTTTTTCTTTATAATACAATTCTTTGATAAAATTCCATTCAATTTTTTCTCCTTTGCTATTAAATAAAAAATTTTTATCTCATAAGGTGTTACGTATCAATTTGATCATGTGAAAGGGGTCATAAAATATAAAAACTGGTTTTTCAGAGTTTTTGGATGTGGGAAATAAAACTTGGGACTACTCAATTTAAAATTTGCTCCCAATTTAGTACACATGCTAATATTTGTATGTGCTCCATCAAATGTAATAGAGTTCATTTTAACACCAGTTTCATGAACTAACTCTAAACATGTTGACAAAAGATTTGCACGCTCACTCCCATTTAACCCTTTTATTAAGAAATAACCAAGTGGCAACTTCCAGTTACTGTTTACTCCAACAGCTAAAAAAACCAGTGCATAAGTAGCATGTTCAACATTATCTGAATCTACGTCAGCTCCAGTTCCTAAATCTACTAACCCATGGAATTTTTTACCATCAAATTCTATTTTATCTTTAATTGACATTTCGTCAATGACTAAATTACTAATAACTATTTTGTTTTCATTAACTTTTAACTTCAAAATATCAAACGATTCTTTGGTGAATCCAGGATCACCATTTACACCCTGGTACCATTTTGTCAAAGTTCTTGGATGTGGTAATACATCAGAAAATTGTTTTCTTACAAAAGTATAGGCTTTACTGAACAAACAGTGTAAGAAGGAAGTAATAGTTTTATATTACATGCAACCATCCATTCATTTTTTTTGATTTCATCATTAGGAAACCTAACAAATTAAAATATTTATTCCACATTTCTAAACAAATGTTGGTATCTAAACATTCTAAACAATAGGTAATACTTAACATTAATAATATGATACTATGTACTTACTTATGGAATTTTCTTGCACTCGTTTTACCAAAATCAACCAAACATACTACACATTTCCTGGGCATTATAAAACAATTAAAAACAAAATATTGTGACTTAGTAGTAATTTA
Source organism: Neotoxoptera formosana (assembly GCA_022818045.1). Taxonomy (NCBI): domain Eukaryota; kingdom Metazoa; phylum Arthropoda; class Insecta; order Hemiptera; family Aphididae; genus Neotoxoptera; species Neotoxoptera formosana. The sequence continues at coordinate 84,581,564 of CM040630.1, forward strand.
GTATAAGTATTAAGCATACAAGATAGACGATAGACCTTAAGTTTAAGTACAAACTAGTAACTACAAAGTATAAAGTACAAATGTATTATTATTTATAATATTTCACCGTACCAAATGCTATGAATAGAATACATAGTATTTTATCGTCATTTACGTCTGGTACGGTTTTAAAAATATTGTACTCATTAATAAGCATGCGCGCAGTACACGGTGTACCGCCAGCAGCGCCATCTCGTCCTATTATTTGAACTGCTGCTATTGCCCGTCTATTAGTATAAGGTCTATGCTCGGAACCGATGGCGCGACGTCAAGATCCATAAAGAAAAAAAATAATAATAATCTACATAGATCTTGGCGCGGGCGTAGGCATTATCGTTGAACTCTATGTGGCGTAATAAACTCCGGCGGTATATACCCCTCCCCGCCACGCCACTACGGTAATGCCACCGCCGCCGCAACCACCACAGACGGCGAACGTTGAACCACGATTTAAGATATTATACAGGTTGCACAACGAAGACAAATATTGTGACTCGAGAACTGATACTTCAAAAAAATTAACTCCCAACGCTCCATGCGAGAAAAATTGTATTTCAGTGTCGCCACATGTAGGGAAAATTGTTATTATTGTCTAAGGAAATTAGTTTTATTTTAAATTATGTCTTTCTCTTATTCTTTTACATAAAATCAAGTATTTAAGTATAATAGAATAAATAGTATAATAAGTATAAATTATAATCCATATACATATAATTATTTATTTGCATTAATAGTACAATATATTAATATTTATAATTTTAATTTTATAATACAAATTTATGTACTAACTAATTTTGATAGTTTTTTTTTGTTTTATTAATTTTTTTATTTATTTGGTTTGAGAATGTATATTGTCTTATTCGCATTGTTATATAATATGAAAATATGTTGGTCAGTATGTCAGCCTTGTGTGCCTTACATGGAAAATGGATTCCTGAATTATTTGAAAAAAAGTCATTATATGTATCTTCAAAACATCATTAGAA